>LT658752.1:0-15091 GCA_900128575.1 Stramenopiles sp. TOSAG41-1
CTTGTTGCAAGGTTTCAAAGTCATTGATAACATGTTGGTCTTTCACCCAACGGACCATCTGCTGAGCAAATTCTTTTTTGTCCTTGTTGGATNTACCCAAATCNATTTCTTCTTTGCCGTTGCCGACTACCGAAAGACCTTTGAGACTTTGATGGATTCCGTCNANTACANGNATNGGATGGCTNTTGATGGANANGCTNTGNTNCANAGCAGCCATNTTAATGATGTAGAAACATTTTCGNAGNGCAGCTACATTNTTNGACAANGTTTTNGGACCTTCGGCTCTGGTTAAACCNTATTGCTTGATNGGTTTNACNTTNCCGTTGCTGTCGTATCCAGCACTGCGTAGAATTCCTTCGGCGGTGATNGNCTTTTTTGCACCGNTGGCAATGGANGCGCATGTTTCTGCGATTCGCACAACTGCTTTATCCGTGGCCTTCAAATAATGGGNTTCGTAATAGTCTGCGCAATNTTTCACNATNTTNCGCATCCACNATTCTAGCTNAGGCTTTTTTGGTTTGTNTTCTTGCGGTANATCAAACGCGGNTTTAAGAAGGTTGCAACGNTCTTNTTCATCNATGNAATANATNCCTTCGCGTTTCCACAAGNTATNGTCGTTTTTTGCNGTNGATAANCCCTTGTATTGTTTCAATTTTACCAACANTTGCTTTTTGGTTTTCTCCAAGGTATGNTGTGCACCAACCTCTTGCTTGGTTTTCTCTTCCGCGTACGCCTTTAATGCATTCTTCACCTGCGTTTTGGAATAGGAGGTGATAGTTTGTTTCGATTTGTACAAGGCATCGTACTTGGCGAAGGTTTCTTGTACTCGTTTCAGTTCATATACCGATACACTTTTTGGTATATTCAACGGAGATTTCGTAGTAGCATTGGCCGCGCGAATTAGTTTGATAGCGTGCTTTTCTTGGTCCTTCTCCAGTTCGGATAAACGGGCAGACAGTTTGGATGTGTATACATCGCGTAGCACCTTGTTCAACGCTTGCGGTGCTTCATGAAAGTATACGTACATGGTCCCATCGATGTTTGCCACCACGCTTGCGGGTTTGCTTTTTCTAGTTGCAACAAACACTTCATCGGCGTGCGTTGTATCTTGCGGTTCAGGGAATGTCATTATATTGCGCTTTGGGCAAAAGATAATCATGTTTCTACTTGTTAAACAGGTGTTTGTTCGTTGGTTTGGCGGTTTAGTTAATAATACGGTTTGTGTTCGGTCTTTGTATTTGTTGTGTGTTTGTGTGTGCAGGTAGTAAAGCATTCACTTGTTATTAAATTTACAATAATTATATCTGCTTTAGAATATTCTTCACTTATTCGCCATCCCCGTGTAATTGTTTTATACTATAGAAATAGCATTTAACGTTCCGTAAAGATGCGTTTCTCCAGTTCTTCTCATTAACAGGCTTTTATTATGGTGAATTCCATTCACCGTTTGTATTTTTTCTATATTGAAGTAGGCAGTAACGGTTCCCAAAGGTTTCATTTTCGTGTTCCATTCCCGCCCAATCGAAATAGCATGCTTATATCATTGACGTTCCCAAAAATCTTANACGGCAAGTCATTAGCACCACACAGCAGGCGTTATCCGAAAATGATTTGGGGTCTCGAGANGTGTTTAAGGGGCGTGGTTGGAGGGTAGGGTTGNCGATAAAAATTCGTGGAGGAATTTTTCCCGCAAAATGAAAATCTTAAGACGGTGCTGTGTCGGTCTAGCGTGAAAAAATCCCAAAACTGTGAATATTTTTTTGGGGTTACTATGGACGTACCATTACCCGTGCCGATTTTACTGGGATGATGAAATAATAATATAAATAATAATAATAAAATCTCATGTTTTGTTCCCTCTACCACTACTATCTATTTATTATTATTATTAATTAATTTTTGATTGAATCATCCAATAACTAACTAACTTTTTACTGAAAGTTCCGCGGACCACATCACATCGTCGGTCAACATTAGCTCAAGTTGAAACCGCACTATCGGTAGTACCACCGACATTGGAAACCACGGCAAAATGAGACGCTGCGTGCCACTAACGCTTGTTTTTCTAGGCAGCATATTTCTGGTATTGAAGATATATGGCGCTGAAAGTGGATTTTTGAAGGGTTCGGGAAGACCCAAAGTTTCTGTAGCCAGCACCAACAGTGAGAGGAGAGTGCTAGAGCAGAGTGTCTCGACAACGGGCTCATCGGTCACCGAATCATCGTCCACGACAACAGCTTCATCTGCGATAGCGCCAGCTGTGACAACGGGATTGCCTAGTAGTGTAACAGAGTCGATTACGACAACTCCTGCACAAGAAATTGACGAGGAGGCAACCACAACTGCGAGTGGTACGACTTCTGCTGGGGAGCTACCCACGACCACTGTTCCAGCCTCGACTGCGCCACCAATTCCACCAGAAGCAACTACCACGTCTTCCAACACGCACAGCGAGACTACAACAACGGCAAATGAACAGACTACAACAACCGCAAATGTGCCGGCTACAACAACAATAAGTGTGCCGACTACAACAGCAGCGACTCAACCAAAGGGAACTACAACTGCAGCCCCTTCAACCACGTTGCCTCCACAGCATACAGGAACCTCAACTGCTGCACCACTACCCTCCACGCCTGCCTCAGAAGCAGATACACATACAACAACGAAATCTTCACAGCCAATTTCAAGTTCGTGTATTTGGCGTGGCGCAACATGTTCAGGTGACTTGGATACTAGTTTAGATCGTCAGTGCGATGAAGTTATTTTCAACGATGATGCCGGGTACTGCGACTGCAATGGCGATGGAACCAAACTATCTAACACGTTCGAGTGCGATGACGACCGCGAAATATTTTTTTGCAGCGATGTTTGCAATAGTGTTGATGACGAGGATGAAGATGAAGATAGCGACAGCGACTCTGGTGAAACCCCAACTAGTGCCCCGCCCGAGCCCTCGCCTGTCGTGACTCCAGCCCCTTCACCACCAGACTCTGGCGGAGACTTACCCGTATTTGAGATTCCAATATCTGGAAGTCCATGCGGTGACACATGCGGATCTACACTAAGTGTGCACACTGGAAGCTGCAAGGCCAACCGTGGCCATCTTATTGGTGAGTGCAAGTGTAATGTGGGTTGGACAGGTATCGACTGCAAGCGTGCCGCAATAAGGTATCGTTCAACTATTTTTGTCAAGGCTTTCGTACCGATGAGGTTTTCGACAAATTTGCCTAGTGATAGTGCTAAACGGGCTTTTACAAGGACTTATTTGTCGCTTGCCGCCAGTGCTCTAAATTTAGATAGAGTGGAAAATTTAGATGTTTTGGGTTTAGATAAAGTTTACACAAAAAACAACCAAATAGTAATTGAATTTATAATTCACGAACCCCTAGCCTACAAGCAAGTAAGGCATATGACAACGCGCCAGGAAGAAGCAGAAACCATAGCACAACTCGCTGATTATGTTGTATCGGATCAAGACGATAATGGTGGGGGCAACGGTTTATTTTGGGATAGCAGGCGTGTTCTGCTCGGTGTATCATCTGGTGCAGATATTAGCATTACACCAAGGGAATTAAAGTTATCTATGGATCGGCAAGAGCCATCAAAAAGTAAAACTCGTGGTGAATTTATTATTCGCAATACAGCTGTAAAGGGCGATGAATTAGTAATACAGGGAATAAATTTTATTGGGGAGGATACCTGGATCTCTATTCCGAATTGGAAAGAAGGCAACGAAGTTAGAATACCCCCCGGAGAAGCTTTGACATTTGAGGTTCAAGTCGACACCATTTTTTTCCAAGACAAGAAGCCTAATGTGTATAAACTGACTGTTGAATTCAAACACAACGTACCGGATGGAGAACATGCAGCCCAAGTCTCCTTGAATTTAGTTGACACATCATACAATAATGCTGGTAACGGCCTCGATGATATATCAGAAATAACAGCTGATAACGTAGATGATGTTTTGAAGTCCCCAGTTTTTCTTCTGGGAATGTTAATTGGAATTTTGCTTTTCGTGGTTTGCATCTGTTTTGGATTTTGTGGTTGCAAATTGTGTGGCTGTTGCCGAAGTAGAAAAGCTATACTCGAAGGTAGGGGCAGAAGTGGGTCTACTCCAAATCGATTCCAACGAGTAGGCAGTGGCGTTGTACATAGTGTCGATAACGATGAGATTGAGCTTGTTGATAGGACCAAAGGAGGTAGTAACAATGTACCAACGCCCAGTGCAAACACCGGGTTCTCAGGTTCTACATTGAAAAATCCCAGTGGCAAAAACTCATTTGGTATTGACCTCACAAGCAGTTTTTCCAAGAACGATAGGGAAGTCTCTGCTCCAGTCGTGGCTAAGAAAACTGCGCCAATACGTGCGGAAAATCCGGTTCTTAACTTTGTATCGAACCCTTCGCTTGAGCCGGAAGAGTATGAAAGACGATGGCAACGTATGGATATTACAAAACTCTGGGGTAGCACATTAAAATCAGCTTTGGCCAGCGGTGAATTAGAAGAGCTTCTAAAGAAAGATCATATATATTGCATGGCAAGTGGTCAAAAGGAGGACGTCTCCAAATTTTATTTTTACGCCGAGCAGAGATTAAGGTCTAATTCTGCGACACGCCTTTTCATGGTGGAATGCAGTGTAACAATGAAGACAAAGCACATTGCGTTTGTTTTTAAAACTGAGTCAAGTGGGGATAAAAACCCGCTGTTGTATATCGAGAGCTTTATCAGCATCGTGAGGAATAGAATCAAATCAATTATTGTTGACTGATTTCCATAGTAGGGACAAAAAAAGAGGGTGCTTGTATAAGAGGGAAAGTCAGTGTAAAACTTGTTGTAACCAACAAGCCTAAAATATATGTGTATTAATTAGCATATACTCGTACAATCGTAATTTTGCACAAACATTTTTATGCAGTAAAGTCCGCGTGTTGTCGTCCGCATAATGGTTACCAGCTACACCATCACTGAATTCTCTATCACACGTCCAAATATACAAATTCATAACGCCCCTCAAGATTTATTTTAAGTTCATATTATCTTACTTACCATGTTGGGGGTGCTTGGTGCGACACACTACTTTTATTTGCATTGGATCGACTGTCTACACCACTGAGCGTTGACACAAATGAAATCAAACTACCGCTAACACCTTGATGCCGGAGTACAAAAGCCTTTTTTATATGTTTTTTTTCATCTGTTGTAAAGTGCAATATTGTTGCAAATACAGGTAGCAGCTGCTTTTGTTCCGCAACAGTCTCACTCAGTAAAAACTTTAGCAGACAATTTTTCAAATACTCGACATTTGTTGCTCTTCGCACGTTTGCTTCATCACCATTGTCCAATTTACCTACCCTACCTGTTTCGTGGTAGATTTGGTCGCTACTTCCTGTAGGCGAAACGCCGATAGATGTATTGTTACTAACCTCCATTTTTCCAGCACTACTTTCGGCATGAGCATTAGGTACTGCTATCACCAGATCTTTTTCTCGCCCAATTTTTGACTTTGCCTCCTCCAATATCTTTGCTTCTTTAGCCTTTCGATGCTTTACCTCATCTTCAAGCAAAATCAATCTTTCCCTTTGCATATTTTTCACTCTTTTCAATTCCTTTATCTCATCGTTTAAACTCTCCATTGTATTCTTCATTGCTTCCATGTTGCTATCCCTACTAGCTTGTTCTTTTGCTAGATTTATTATTGCATCCAATTCTCTTGCTTCCTTTTGATTCGCTTCCTCTTTTTCATCATGTTCTTTTTGAAATACTTTGAGTTCTTTTTCAAGATTATTCCTAATGTCCCTTTCATCGTTTAGTTCATCGCTAAGTTTTGAGCACTTTTTTTGCAACTTTTGCAGTTGAGTTTCCTGATCAAATACAGCCTGCCGGGCCGCTTCACTCTTCTTTGCGATTTCATGTCGATACTGCTTTTCATTTGCAAGACTATCAGCCTCTAACTTTTTTATTGTTAGTTGTAATTTGTCGATTTCATCCCTCAATTCTTTATTCTTGTTTTTTGATATTGTATCGTCCTTCTTCAAATGTAGAATCTTCGACTCTTTAATTCTCTCATTTAATTCTTTCCTTAAATTATTCTTTTCTTCAATAGCAAACTTCAGATCAACAATGGCATTGTCACACTTAGCTCTTGTTTCGTCTAATTCTTTTCGGACCAATTCAAGAGATCCCTTTTCAACAATTATATTTTCTACTTTTTCATTCGCTACCCGTAACGATTTTTTTGTCGACTCTTTATAGTCAGCGAACTTAGACTTTATCGACTCAAGCTCAAACGAACTCTCCTGCAATTCAGATTTCGTCGATTTTAATTTAAGCAGTGCGACCTTAAGTTTTCCTTTTAAAGTTTCTATTTCCCCAGTGTTGATTTTCTCTTTCTCTGCAAGCTCAGCATTCCTGTTTTTTGAAAGTTCGCTTTCACGCTTCAACGCGTTATATTTGTTGCGCAAGTCGTTTAACTGCCAAGAAAACTGCGTGTTCTCGTTAGAAAGTTTCACGTTTTCATTTTCTATTTCCTTCAGCTTGTCCTTATATTCCGACAATATCCCTGGGCTCACCCCGTTTGAAGCTCGTTCTTTGGCGGCCTTGAATTCCTCTATCTCCTTTTGATATTCTTTGTTCTTCAGCATTGACGCCTTCAGTTTCGTCAGAACTTGCTTTAGCTTCAGCTTCAGCTTCAGCGTCTCCCCGTCTGTTTTTCTGTTTTCATCGTCGTCCATATTCTCCTATGTGGCTTCCAAAAGCCTATGACTGCCGAGGAGGATGTATCAGTGATTCAAAATAAATTATCTTACACTAACGCGTGGAGGAACACCTCAGCTAAACTTCTCATTCATACTTCATGAATGGGAGAACAAGCGACGGCGGCGGAGGAGATTACAGAGGAGAGTTAGTGGTATAAAATTATTCGTTCAAACCCGGCATCATCACCCATCATCATCGTCTCATCAACAAATCATCATCATTTTTTAATAATTACCCTAACCCTAACCACCTAGTTCACATAGTGTAGTAGTACTATACACTCCTCTACTATTTTTTTATTTTATTTTTTATTGGATAAATAATAAAAAAAAAACTTATACTAATAGCCTAATAAAAAAAATAATGATGATGAAGCAGATGATCAATAAAATCATCTGGAGACAGAATTAACAGCCCTTCCTTCCCCTGTTGAATTGCTCCTAAAAATGTGGCTTCAGTTTGTATTTTCTCTTCACCGCCGCGTAGCAAACGATAGACCTGCAATATAGAAGCCCACCCCACCAGTCATCACGCAAAGATTCAGTTGGTGCAGCTAAATGCAGTACCAACGGAATATCATCTGGACTCAGAACCGATAGCAGGAAAACCTTTGAATTGTCTATAATTCGGCTGCTTCCATTTAGGCGATAGTTTGGCATATTGAAGGAAGAAGCCTTTTCGACAGAGGTGACCTTCTCCAGTGGAATTGTACCCCCGTTTCCGCTTGAATTCTCATGCCATTGCAATTCCCCCAAGTTTGGTGCTAGCCAAAAGGTACACTGCGTTGATATCCAAGTTGGATCACAATTTTGACGATGTGATGTATTTTTGACTAGGCACAGCAATTCGTCGCCTTTCAAGATTGGATCAACTAGCTCATGAACAGGCTTCACTTGCATATCATCTGACAGACCCAAGACAGGCAATGCACGGCGCATTTGATATGGGTACATATCCATTGTAGAGTCATTTATTTTTTCTTTTGATTGCACATGTGTACTAGAATTTGAAAAATCACCACGATCAAATCTTGTAGCAGCCATAAAAGCACCAGATTGATGTAAAGCATTTGGCTTGGCAGTTGGCGAAGATTTTACATGATACTGCAAAGCTGCACTCAAGTCACCCTGAAACACGTCACCCTGAAACAATTTATTTTGCGAGTTAGATATAATAGGAGCGTTTACATTTGATCCCCTCCCCCCAATAATGATACTGCCAGAGCGTTTGATATGGATTCTTCTACCTGGTGAGCTTGGTAAAACATTCTTTGACGTTATCTCTGATTTATTTTCGATTGTTTTATTTAGCTCCTTCATTTCATATCGTTTGCGTCTATTTCGCAGTATCCTTTCTACTTGGTCATCCAAGTCTGTTGTATATATTTTGGCAGTATTGCTAAGAGCATTGTTGCGATGTTCACTTTTACCTTCATTTCTATCCCCATTGGTAGGGCCCGATGAACTGGAAAGCTTTCCTTCCATTTTGTCGATAAAGTTTTGACTTCGCATCATCGCAGAGTTTATTGATTGTATCTTTGGGTCCACATTTACCACAGCGGGGTGTGCCGATCCTAATTTATTCCGCTTCATGATGTTGTTGTCCCTATGTTCTTCGGTACTACTTTCACGCTGATCGGATGTGTTATGAGACTTTGGTAAATGCATAGACTGTAAATGCACAAGAGATTCTTCATTGATCTCATCAAGAGAGGCTATCTTATTGACAACTTTCGACGTAAAAGTGCTTTCGGTATCTTCAGTAACTTCCTCTAGTGAGGTTTCCTCAGCAACATGATTTTGAAAGAATCCACCACCTTTCCGGCCAATGCCTACGTTGCTTCTGCTTTCGTCACCCCCAGGCCTGACTGGCCTAAAAAGATCCATATCATTTTCATTATTTACAGATGTATTATGTTTTTTTATGGCAGACATTTCAGAAGAAAGACCGCTTGGCTCCGTGTTAGCAGTATTCCCGAGAGACGATGGAAGTGATTGGCGATTCCTAGCCTCTACAAGATCCTCTTCATTGGTCTTATGATTGCTGGTGCGATCGCCAATGCCAGCAGCATCTATTTTTGAATTTAATAACTGTATTTGTTGCTTCAAATCGGCCAATTCCTTTCGAAGCTCAACCTTTTCAAGCAACTTTTCTTCTAGTTCAAACGCGTCATTATCATCAACATTTCAAGTAGCACGATTTTTTGGCGTGTTGCTAGGGAGCTCAATCGTCTCATCCACAATATTAACTTTAAATTTGCTAGCCTCTTCTTTCATTGACTTTCCATAAGAGCGCTGCAATACCATCGCTGGATGCTTCTTGAAAACATTTATTTTACTATTTGAAGGCATCGCAGTGTTAATTTGGGCAGTATCGCAAGCTTTCCTTTCTTCTTCTTCAATGATATTCCTATTGGGGGAACGTAAACGCCTCGCAGGCTCTGTGTTTTGTATCCTCGGAACACTATTGACCATCATTAAAGGATTCGTTACTGTAGTCTCGCTATTGACCATCATTAAAGGATTCGTTACTGTAGTCTCACTATTGACCGTCATTAAAGGATTCGTTACTGTAGTCTCTTTGCTGTTCTGATACGCTGCATTGTCGTATGTTTCCACAGGTATTGGCAAGGCTGGTCTTTCTTCAACACTTGTTTGCTGCTGAGGCGGGTCCAGTTCTATTTTTTGTTTTGGCGGGCTTTGCACACGTGTCGCATCTTCTTCAATGCCTTCAGCTGAATCGTCGCCGGTGTTGTTTTCTACAGATTCTTCTCTAAGCTTCTTCAACTTTATTACACTGCGTCTCGAAGAACCTCGTTGCTCCGGGGTTTTAGAACTTGCTGTATTCTTCGCAACGGTTCCCAGAGGTCCAGCGGAGGTGTTGGGTGGGTCAGAGTTATTTACGCCGAGGAGGGTGCTCAACGAAATTGACACGCGCCTAGAAGGGCGCCTTGGCGTTACCTTAGACGCGTTACGTTTGCGCGCCATTATGAATGGTATACAATCCTGCCTCCCAAGAGGGATATTATTCTGACGATCCAAGGCTGCGATACCGGTGCAGCGATACAACGCAACGCAGTTCCCCATCTCCTCATATATTTATTTATTCTACTCCTCCTCTCTCTTCTTATTTGTGATATAGTATTTATTATTGTTATCACCACACTACTTGGGCTAGTCAACTTCTTTTATAATAATAATAATGATATGGCAGAGAGAGGGAAGAAGAAGATCTTTAAACTAGCACCTAGTACACTTCATGACTTGAGATAGGATATGATAATGATGTTGAATTTTCATGCATACCGTAACCTTCCTAGCTACTACTATACTATTATATCATCCCTACAGCACAATGCTTTAGTCAGTCCTATACATACATATGACTAATCCAATGTACACAGGAAAAAAAAAGAAACCAACCGGAGGAGAGATTTATTAAATACAACTTATACTCTGTCTTTCACTTGATAATATACTAGCTACTGAATCACCTCACCATTTTTAACTTATTGCGTGACTACTCCATTTCATGATGGCATCATTTAAATTGTATCAAAGTTTAAGTATAGTAAATTGCCAAATTCATATTCATGCGGTGAACAACGATGAAGCGAAAGCAGTGACCGACAAATACATTACTGTATGTCATCGGCGGAGTGTATGAAAACTAATTAAAAGAAGAATGATATAATAGTCTATAGATCATCATCATATAATGATAATAATACAGTAATATAAATAAAAATAATAATAAAAATCTTCTGCTCCTCGTTATCGTCGAAAGAAAAGATGATGATGATGAAGAATAATAATAATTTAAATTACTTCTTCTTATTACCAAGTCGGGAGCATTTGGAATGGCATCTCAAACATTAAATTGTAAAGAACTCGTAATTTAAGTGCCGCAAATTTTGCACAGCGCTGCCATGTCAAACAATATCGACATGGACACACGTCTCGCTAGGCTACGAGAGAAATCACGGCTATTGTCAAACTCTATGAAGGACCATGAGGATCGGTTGACTAGAATGTCCACTTCGTTGGCAAAGTCGTATAGCAGTGCAATTTCAACCAAGCAAAAGAGAGAATCGGACCCTTTTCGAAGTACTTTAGCGGAATCTTTAGACCATCGATCAGTACTGCTACAAATGTCAAACTCAAATTCACAGCAGCATGAAAAGGCAAATTTCACAGGAGATACAATGGCAAACACCGCAACTAACAAGTATTCTAGGAATCCGCCTTTGACTACAGCAGCACTAGCTACTCCACGCTTTAGTTCCAACGGTTTGCAGCAAAGCCGACCAAGCCCTGAGAAAGCCGTGATGGATGCCGCAAAGGATTACGTGAATGCAATGACAAATAGAAATACAGAGATCGAAGAGCTGCGACGTGTAATCACGGTAAAAACGGTAAAATTACGATTAGCAGAAGAGGAAGTGGAAAGGCTTAAACACGCAGAGGCTACTGCGCGTTCGAGCAATCTAGAGTTAAGTGGTGTTATTGAAAAACTCAAGGACAAAGCAGATATACACGAGGCAGCCAAAGAGGAGTTAGCTTCTCGTATTTTAGCGCTTGAAAATACCCTGGATTTGCAGAAAAAGGCAAATGAGCGACTTCAGACGGAAATTACAAATGAGGTTATAAACCGGGAAAATGCAATTAAAGCAAGAATTGATGCCGAGAGCGAGGCTAGGCGCCTGAAATCCCTAATGGATCAAGCAAGCTCGCAAGAGGAAAATGCAAGAACAGATTTGCGTACAGAAAGAATGGAATTCATAGAGTCTCAAAAGCTGCTACGAAAGGAGACGATAACATTGACGCAAGAGATAACTACATTAGCATCAAACAACTCAGAGTTAAGATCTAAAGTTGCTGCTCTCGAACGAGCTACAAATGGAACAATGTCCGAAAACAAGCAACTGAAAATGGTGCACAAGGCAACTGTGCAGCAACTGTTAGCAACCCGGGAAGAGCTTCGTGATGAGCAAAATAGGCGTCGTAAGTGCGAGTCTGATTTGGCCCGATATAGAGGGGTATTGAAAATACAAATGAGAAGTAAACTCCAGTCTGAATCAGAAACAAACGGAGGTCCATGAGGTCACCAATGAATTTCAATGGCTAGAGTGCCTAAGTACGAATACACGCTTTTTGCAATTTCAAAAAAATGTGTGTTTAAAAGACACATACTGCATTTTAAACTTTTCCTACCCCATAACGTTTTAACAGCTCTTGCAGATCACTGTCCGCAACTGACCAGGCGCTCTTACCTGATTTGCTTTTTACATTTATACTTTTCATCTGCCGTTTATCACTTAAGAGCATCCTAGTTATATCCTTGTGGCCTTTCCATACCGCTTGTATTAATGCAGTATCTCCATTATCGTTTTGTTGGCTCAAGTCTATGTCTGGCATTTTCAATAGCTCTGAAACGATTTTCTTATGCCCTTTCCAAGATGCATAAATCAAGGCTGTGTTGCCTTGATTCGCTACCTGATTGACATCTTCACCACCATTCATTAGGGCTTTCAAATCTGCAATGTTATTGGCCTTTGCTGCCAGTGCCAATGGCCCGACACCATATTTTTTCCTTACTACATCCAATGCATAAGTAGCCTCAGCTTTTGAATCGTTTTTAATTGCATCCATAATGATCTTTTTGATTGCTGCAGTTTTAGCTTTTGATAGTGGTGTATGACCAGCTTTACCCTTCTTCGTCAAAGACGGGGTTATCTCCGGGCGTTCGCAAAGCATTCTTACACACTCTTCATGCCCTTCCCACGCGCACATTAGCAACGGGGAGCGATCATTGTAGCCACATAAATTTACATCGATACTTGGCGATTGTAGCAAAAGTCGTACGCAGTCGGTCTTGCCATTTGCACACGCTCGCGTTAGTGGGGTGTTATGATTGTCAGATGGCGCCTTAGAGTTAACATCTTCCCCGCCATTAATGAGAACTTCGACATCTTCACTTGCGCCATCTTTACACGCCTTCTCCAGCGCATCTGCGCCATATTTCCACTTAACTGCTTCATAGCCTTGCCCCAAATGTTCATCAATATACTTTGTAATTAATTTTTTTATCGATTTTGTTTTACTCTTTGACAGTGGCGTATTACCTGCCTGCCCAGCCTTGATAATGGATGGCCTAATGTTTGGGTGAGCAAGTAGCATTGTAACAATTTTTTCATGGCCTTCCCACGACGCCATTAGAAGCGGCGAGCGGTCGTAGTACCCGCCCTTATTTACGTCAATTTCGGGTTGTTCCAGCAACAGCTTACAGACCTCAACGTGACCGCTTGCAGCGGCCCGTGCTAGTGGGGTGTTTTGATCAACTTTTGGCGCTTTGCGATTAATGTCCTCACCGCTATCAATTAATATCCTGCAAGCTTCAACATTTCCTGCCTGTGCTGCCTTGCAAAGGGGATCTACATCACCGTACTTTTGCTTCACAGCCTTAACTTCATCTTTATTTGGCTTTTTTCTAGATGGCCTTGCCGCCTCCAGAAGTTCGCGGATTTTGCTGCTTGCTGCCGAAGATATAGCAGTTTCCCCGTCGTCATTCACAAAGTAGATGGAGGGTATAACTATTTCTTTCTGAAGCATAAGTGTGAGAATATCGGTGCGTCCAAATTTGCTTGCGTACCAGATGGGGGGCTTGCTCTTGGCATCTGCTTGCAGCAAATCAATTTTAGGACAATCAAGCAGAACTTTTGCCACAGCATCATGGCCCTTCGAAAGTGACCACAGGAGTGCAGTAGCACCGGAGTGATTTGACATGTTCACATCCACCTCGTCTAGCGAAACTAAGTAGTTAACAACTTCTATCTTATTGGCCCAACTAGCCATAATCAATGGCGATACTCCACCAACAGCAACTTGATTAACATCTTCCTTTACAACTTCAACGAAATATTTTACATCATCCAAGTTCCCTTCTCGCGCAGCTTGACAAATTACCGGTTGTCCCTCGGCATATTTCTGAAGTAGTTGTTTGTACCTTTCTTTTTCTTGCTCGCCAAGATGTTTCGTTAAACTTCCTCGACTACCAGCGTCGCCACTCTTCACGGCATTGACGTCTGCGTGCTGCTTTTCTTCTTCCATCTCCTTGTGTTCCATGAAGACGTTTATGGTATAAGCGTGGGCGGTTATCCAGAAAGGAATTTATGCTTTCCCTCTTGCTGAAATCTGGATCGGTTCCTTGTTGTACCCATCTGCTTTGCGTCATGGTTCAGCAAAAAAACACTCACCTTTACCTTCAATAATAATAATAAATAATTAATAATAATAATAATAAAATGGTAGAGTAGTATAGTAGTAGTAGAAAATAATAATAAAAAAATAATGTAAAAAAATAAAAAATGTAGCTATATCAATAATTATAATATAAATCTGTAACATTTTTTTTGTTTTTTTTTTTTTTCATCACCACATTTCATATTCATTATATTTAAATTATGAAGTCTACTCCTATTATACTACATTTTGATGAAGAAAAAATAATAGATACCACGACGACTAGCTACTAGGAACAACATCGTCGTCGTGGTTTTCAATACTAATTTCGTATGATCAATATTTATTTGTAGAGCGCCTTGCTATCATTTTCAATGCATTTTATCGAAACTAGTAGTGCTAGTCAGTGCTACTATCAAATATTCTACAATCCAAATCTTCTTCTTTATCTCTTTCATCTTCTTCTGGAAGGAACAATCAGCAGAATGTGTCGTTAGATTACGTTTTATCGTACTTGTATTCGAGAAATGCTGTGCAATGGGCGTCTCTGACTTTATGCACAGGTGTTTGTCATCGATAATACAAAATAACACAGATATTAGAGTCCCGAGAGATTTTTTGGAATTTTATTGGCCGCCTTTTCACTTCTTTCTTTAAGAGAAATCTCAAATTAAGTGAACCAGGTCAAAGTCAACATACCATCGTTTTATACTTGTTAGAATATTCAACTCATCATGTTCCCCGTCGATAACCGACGAAGATAAAAAAAGATTGGTGCAGCAAGGTTGGTGGGAGCAGGTAACGATTGTATTAGCAGGCACACACCATTTGTTTATCCATGCCAAACTGACCCTTGCTTTCTTCATTTTCCCCTCTTTTCTTCTTTCTATGGGTTTAGCAGCACTATTTTTGTTGTTCATTTTTCTCCTTTTTTAATTTTTCTGTTACGTATTATTATATAATCTAAATCGTTATATATTTTATTATTATATTTTATTATTTATTATCACCGTGTTTGTTTCATCACCACCACCTCTTTCTTCTTCCTCCTCCTTGCTTGCCATCATCCATATCATTGTAGCATGCTG
>LT658753.1:0-15085 GCA_900128575.1 Stramenopiles sp. TOSAG41-1
TGTGTGCCTGTTATGACCTAGGCGAGTTTGTAATGCTATTCGCCTGGGCTAAGAAACGTTTCTAGAAATAGTATTTTAAGTCCTATGTAGGCTAAATGCCAATCCTGTGTCTATGCTGTGGGAAACACTTCTGGTCGAAAAATGAGATGGGGTTCCAGACAGGATACACTTCTAGTTGAATACTGTACTTGAATAATCTCAGAAATCGAATTTACTATTTTCTCAACAAGAAATCGTCCAACCCTCACCTTAATGCTATCACAATGCTGAAACCAAAAAAAAAAAAAAAAAAGGAAATCCCATACTAATACTTCTTCACAAACAACACAATAATAATACTAATAAAGAAGAGGAGGGGTATAATAATAATGATAGTAGCTATTATCATACGTAATAGGCCGCGCTTCATGTCTGCTGCTCCCTTGCGACTCGCCCCATTACGCAAATCACGATTCGCCAGTTCGTGGCGTCGCTGCGCTAAGCCTTCACGGACATATGACTCATAGAAGCACTCGAGTGGGGGCGACTGGCGGTAAAATACCAGCTGACCAAGCTGGGTACACCACAGAGGTTTTGTCCGACGCTCTTGATTTGCCTGTCAAGTCTTTCGAAATACAAAATTTCGGAGCGGAGGGTTCGGGCGGTGGGTTTGCAGGTGGTGTTGTTTGTCGGGTAAAGGATATTGTTTACAAAGAAGCGCATGAAGAGAATCTGCCAACAAGTGTAATTTTAAAATGGTTCAACATGTCAAATTCCGTCTCGAATGGTGGTGCGCCAAATACCAATTTCTTAGAACGGGTTCTTCTGTTTGGCGTCTGCAAATTAAAAATGGATACTGAAGAGGTCCAGCGAAGAGAGTATGATTTTTTCGGCCCAAAGTCTTACCTGCGTCCTTCAATTGAAAACGCTGGGATTAAGATACCGCAGTGCTATGCTTGCGATATGCTGGACTTTGGCACCCCCACCCTGTGCTGTAAAATATTGTGCAATCGAAAAACAAAGATGCGTCGGTATATGGTTTTTGAGGACATTACAGATTCGATGGCAGAAAAGTATGATGTTGACTCCATTAAATTTGACGAGAAACACATGAGTCGTGCAGTTGAAAATATGGCAAAAATTCATTTTGCCAATTGGGGTTATAGTAAAGACCCAAAAGTGGCAGTCAGAGTCAAAGAGGCGTATTGGTACGCATGTGTTTTTGGCTGGACAAATCCGCTGCGAAAAGCAAAAAGGCGATACAAATTTAGCAAGTATGCGAACGAGTGGAGAATCGAAAGGGAGTACTTGAATGAACATAGGGTGTCAGAGGCTTTAACCCGGTTGGAAAGTTTCTACCGTGACGAAATAAGCAATATTGTAGAAAATCTTGACCATAAACAAACGATTTTACATGGTGACTATCATTTTGCAAACATCATGTTCTTGAAAAATTGTGAGGACGTCGTCATGCTGGACTGGCAAATGTATGGCCATGGCTATTCTCTTTACGAATTTTGTTACTTTGTTTACTTTGTATTGGCAAATGATGAATACGTGGATAGAAGTCGAACATTCAAGTACTTGAAAATGTACTACGACAAGCTCTCCGAGCTGATGGTATCCGTGAAAGATCAAATAAGCTGGAAAGAAACACAAAAAATATTTGTCTGCATATGCTTGGAAATGTACGTGTGGGTAGTTGCTTGCTACCGCGCCGACATTAAGAAAAGGAAGGTGCGCGACAAAGAAAATGCTAAAGACGGGAGAATGATCGATATGAACAAAGCTTTGGACATACGAGATAAACATTTGACGCTTTTCGTCGTCGATTTGATGAACAATTTAGAAGACTATGGATGGACAAGCACGTTTTAAAAAGAATTTCATACTCCTTCATTAGACCTCCTGCTGTCCTGTCATCGTGTGTAACTTGCTAAACAAACCGACCCGTGCGTGTATTTATTATTACCTTGTTATTGTATTATTTATTTTTATATATTATTCTTTTTTTTTTTGTCTTTTTTTCTCATCTCCTCTCCTCCTATTAATAATAGTAGTCGATTTTTTAGAGTTGTTATTATCTATTATCATTTATTTTATTGTATTATTATTACTTATACTTAACCTAAAAATGAAATAGAAGATTANAGAAAGAATGATGATGGAGGATCATAGGATCATCATCTCATCAAATGTCATCACATTTTTTGTTATTGTAGTAAGTAAGAAAGAAGAACAGAAGCAGTGAGTTGTGTGCTCTTCTTGTTGTTGTTCTATTTAGTTCCTTTTTTTTCTACACTTTATATACTATTATATTTCTCATATTCTTCCATCATTATTAGTGTAACACAAGTTGTTGTCGTCTCATAAAAAAAAATAATAATACTACGTTAGTTAGCATATAAAGTTATAATCTGCTGCTGTAATAATAATATTATTATTTATTTATTTTTTTTATAATAATTAATACTACTTACTACTGCATTCATTATTGTAAATACCCGAGGTTGCAGTACCGATGTGGGAATTCAACACAACGGGAATACACGCAACTTTTGACGTTTGAGGCGAGAAGCATTCATCGTTCTAGGCCGTGTTATCTGCCGTACAAGCTCATACGAACTGTTGGATTCGCGAAAGAGGGGGCGAAGATGCTTCGTGCGAGACGCTTGTGCCTCGCCGGTGTTAGGGGTTTGAAACCTTTTCAAAGTGGGTATTTTCAGTCTCTAAGAAAAAGTAAAAGTGCACTCTCTTATGCCATAGGTACTGGTTTCATAGAAGAGCCTACGAAGGCCAACATGTACATGGCATCCGTTCGCTCTTATACTTTTGGTGTAGGGCAAGGAGGGGGTGAGTCGAAGAACATGAACGGGCCAAAATGTAAAAAGTGCAACGCAAGTATGAAGTTCCATGGAATGTACAAAGACCGTGAAAACGGTCGTGGTTCCATTTTCAGGTGTGAATCTTGTGGATGCATGATGAAAACCAAGTCTGTCCACAGTAAACTTTCAAATAGCGATCAAAGTTCCTTAAGTATCAGATCAAATGTTTCGCGTGATGCAGAAAGTAGCACACAAAAAAAACCGATAGAATTGAAGTATTCGCGAACAACAGGTCCCACTTTAGTGCCTGAGGAACAGATGTTCTCGAAAAACGTCATTCAGGCAAAGCAGGAAAATAATTTTCGGGGCATACGGGAGTCACAAGCCTCTTTGCGAAGACCAAAAGTTGGTGGTTTGCCATCAATGTCATCGTTATCGTCCAACTTAACGCCGTCAAATATTTTTCGCGGCCTTGAAGAGTACGTGATTGGACAAGACCGGGTGAAGAAAATTCTAAGCGTCAGTATGCACAACCATTTCAAACGCTTAGAGCATAGCAGGTTACAAGAAGAAAAGTGGTTGGAACGTCGTGACATAGATAGGAAATCTGCTGCAGAAGTATATATCAAAATGGGATCGTTGACAGAGAAAGACCTAGCGAACAAAACTTTGAATGACTACAAAGACTTTTTCACAATCGGAAAGAGACCCGAGGATCAATCAGAAGGCCATGCAGCTTCCGAGGAAGGTGCCTATGTAAGTTGGAGCGAGGACATGATGTGGCTGTTGCCGGAAGAAAAAGACATGAGTGATTCGATGAAGAAGGACTTGATTCGGCGGTTTGAGGCGCATGTAAAGCTAGGGCTTACCTCTAAAGAATGGAATGCTGACCGAGAACAGATTTTGAATGGGTATCTGAATAGCCCGCATCAACATTCCCAAAGAGAGTTCAACCACTTGCGACGAGACCAGCAAGCTATTAGCAAATCAAAGTCAGTCTATCCTCCGCAGGCAGATAAATACGATGAAATGATGAGACGCCCCACTATGGTTGAATCGGAAAAATTGGCACAAGAGGAAGCGCGCAAGACGTTTTTTGAACTAGATAAACCAAATGTCCTGATATGCGGCCCAACTGGGACTGGCAAGACTCTCATGGCAAAAACGTTGGCAAAGATGGCAGACGTCCCGTTAGTAATTGCCGATGCAACATCCTTGACCCAAGCTGGCTATGTTGGAGAAGACGTTGAGTCTATATTATTCAAAT
Organism: Stramenopiles sp. TOSAG41-1; assembly: GCA_900128575.1. Taxonomy (NCBI): domain Eukaryota; species Stramenopiles sp. TOSAG41-1. The sequence continues at coordinate 4,072 of LT658753.1, forward strand.
TGCTGCAAGAGGCGGGTCAAGATGTAGCAAGGGCCGAGCAAGGAATCGTTTACATTGATGAAATCGATAAAATTGGCAAACGAGCCAGAAGTGCCAACCTGTCTAGGGACGTATCCGGTGAAGGGGTCCAACAGGCTCTGCTAAAAATGCTAGAAGGATCCATTGTAAATGTACCATTGAAGCGTCGACAGCCCAACGCGGAAGTAGTTCAGATTGATACCAAGAATATTTTGTTTATATGTGGAGGAGCTTTCAGCGGCATTACGGATTTAATACAGCGACGTACTGTAAAAAGAGGAATCGGGTTCAATGCCACCGTAGCAGCGAACCCATTCAACGACGACAACCGAAACACAAGGACACTCGACAAAAAAAATGCGGATGCTCATACAACCCGTACAAATGAACTGCTTGATATGTTGGAACCATCAGACCTGTCTGAATATGGTTTGATCCCCGAGTTCGTCGGGCGCTTTCCTCTTGTTACTAGTACGAGAGCTCTAACGGAGGATCAATTTGTTCGTATACTAAGTGAACCGAAAAACGCTTTGGTGAAACAATACAAGGAATTATTCGGTATGCAAAACGTTGAATTCCATGCTACCGACGAAGCTCTACGCGAATGCGCTAGAATTGCCATTACAAGAGGGACCGGTGCTCGTGGACTTAGAGCCATTCTTGAAAATTGTCTCATTGATGCAATGTTTGGTGTTCCTAGCATGCCAGATGTAAATGCCGTTTATGTAGATGCGGCTGCGGTAAGAGGCGAAGGAGAAGCAAAAATACTATGCAATGAATCGACCTTGGATACATTTTTGAAGGAGCAAGAAGGTGTGGAGGAAGACGTTGCGGCGGAAGGTAGCGAAGATGTCGAAGAAGGGGATTTGTTAGAAGTATCCAGCATGTAACTTTCTATGAGACACGCGACCCTTGTTGGCATTAAATTATGGTGTATCATAGAGCAGATGACAATGTCTCCGTAAGTAAGAAAACTGGTGAAGAAGGTTTAAAGCTAAAAAAAAAGAATTTTTAGAAGTATGTAATCTCTTATAATCGTGAAAGTTTGTCTCCTCGCGATATTGTCCTTCATCCAGATATCAAAATCATCCAACTGATCACCAAGTAAAAAAGTATGACGGGATAAACTGCCAGGGTTCTTCTCTTTTCGTCTATCATCTGCGATATAAAAACTATAGAAGCCCGAGTGGACCAAAACAGGCATACACTCGTAACTACTACGCGCCAAATCCAGTTTGACCACAGGTAGCACAGTACGCTGCCAATGTTAAGAGGAAACATGCAGTAGCCTAAGACGCAGACACTTTGGAAAAACGAAATCTTGCCGCCAAGTAGTTGTGCGTTGAACGTAACAACGGCGCTACCAACCCAGAATATGAAAAATACAGAGGCGAACAGGAGCATCTCTTGCCCTTTCGGTGCACCAATGCTCAAAATAATTGAGAGCAGCAAACACAACAACAGCGGGCCCCATAGGTCCCATTGCCGCAACTCACGAAGCGTATCCTCTTGGCTTGTTTGTGGACGGAGCACAACACGCAACTTCACGTAGATTTTATTTAAATCCCGCATGATGGTCTCGGAAACGGGCTCGTCCAAGGACCCAACGGAAGATCCTAGTGTTTCTCCCCTGGAATTTCCAGTATCCATTTGCCCAGTGAACTGATTATTGGCCATTTTTATATCGGATTTTGAGGTGTGGCGGCTACTAGCTGTCGATCGGACTGTGAACGCAGCATGCAGAATGTACGCCAAGGAGGCAAGCGCAGACACTGAAGTCGTGGTCGTTATGTCCTCCTGCAGCATCCTTCTCCCAAAAATATAATAAAAAAAAAAAAGAAGAAGAAGAATAAGAAGAGACGATGAGAGGAGAGAAGAAGAAAAAATAATAATAATGTAATTATAATATAATGTAATAGTAAAAGAAAGAATACATAGTTATTAGTATAGTAAGTAAGAAGTAATAAATAATAATTTCAATAATAAATAATAATAAAATAATTTGAAATATCAAAATAATATTTTATTTATTATGTATGACAATAATAGTAAATGAGCGATGAAACAGATGCTGTGCTGTGCTGTAGTAAAGCATTACTTTTTTTGTTGCTGTTTGTTTGGTTTGCAATGGTCCATCCCAGTAGTGTAGAGCCAACGATTTTCTCAGCAGTGCTGTGACGCTGTGATCCACCACAGTTTCAAACTGTTGTTGTCTAGGAGAATGTTCGTGTCATAAACTACGAAACTCCATGCTTGGGGACATGAACCAGATTGATGAACCTTTACTACCGTAGCGAGTACAATTATCCTAGAAACTCCTTCTTGATAGGTCAGTTTTCGCAACACTAGGCCGTCAATTGATGCTATTCCTATGCTGGACTTTTTGCTTTGATATGGTGTAGTAGTCAGACTGTGCATTGTCAACAACAAACTTGCGCTTTCTTATAGATCTGTTGCGGAGATGTGATAGCGTGATTAGAGTATAATACTACGTAGTGTAGTACCTAGGATAAATGCGTTCAGATGAATGAGGAGTGCCTAACTTCTCCAATAGTATTAGTATGGGATTACTATTGGACACCAATAAGGAAAAGAATATATACTATTATATATGCACAGCAGCACAATGTTAATCCTGATAATGCACAACATTGTAATGATATGCAGTAGAAGTGCGCTAGTCGTAGGTAGAGCTATCGTTACACTATGATTCTCTAGGAGTACTTAACATCTTACTATTATTATTATTATTACGTCTTTACACTTTTTTATTCCATCTACTAGTTACTATTTTTATTATCTTTTGTTGTTTGTTTTGTTGTGATGATGAAGAAGTTGTTCTTCCGGTTACCTCTTCTTCGCGGAATTTCCTGACGACGATGGGTCAACTCGGCGTTCTTGATCGTTAAATTTACCGGACTCGCATCCCACACCAAATTCGGATAGTAGACCAAATTCGGATAGTAGATTTGCTGCAAAATGGATTCACCTGCGCCGCCGCCTCCGCCGCCGCCGATCGGATTGGACTCGCTGCAGGCGCCTGCGATTCCACCACCGGTGTTGGGGCGAAACAGCGAGCTTGGGCTTGGGCCACCACCAACGAGCAGGGATTCCTTTATTCCTGGACCGCCATCTCCGGATCGTTTATCGTTTAATCATGCAAGGAGCCAGTCGCCGGGTATTTCACCGCCTCCTCCCCCAAGCAGTGTGGCTCCACCCCCCCCAAGCAGCGTGGCTCCACCTCCTCCAAGCAGTGTGGCCCCACCTCCTCCAAGCAGCGTGGCTCCACCCCCCCCAAGCAGTGTGGCCCCACCTCTCCCAAGCAGCGTGGCTCCACCTCCTCCAAGCAGCGTGGCTCCACCTCCTCCAAGCAGTGTGGCTCCACCTCCACCCCCATCTTCCAACCTGGCGCTACAGAAGTTGAAGAAGCTAAATATCCGTGGTACTCCACCGCCCCCGGGACTCAAGAAGGCACTAAAAGCCAAAAAAGCAGGGCCTCCAGGCTTTGTTACAGCCCCACCGTAAGTATATCAAAGCCCATATGATTATGCCGATTCACTTCTAACATTGAATCCGATTTTGCATGCGCGTTGCATAGACCACCGCCGCCGCCAGGGGCAACTTCAAACGTGTCTCTGAATGTGCAGTCAAATGTAAGCAAACCGCCAAGACCAACCCCGCCATCAGGTTTAGCGGTACCCCCTAGACCACCGCCGCCACCGGGATCAACGATACCCCCTAGACCGCCACCGCCACCGGGATCAACGGTAAACCCTAGGCCGCCTGCGCTGCCAGAACCAATGGTACCAAACCCAGTTAATAGCATTGTGCCTGAAAAATCTTTGTCCGCGCAGGGTTCTTCGGGTGGGCAAGCACCGCTGCCACCGTCGCCGATCAATTTGAATGCAATTAATTCACCAAAAGTTCCCGTGCCAAGAGCGGCACCACCGATCAATAATGCAATCAAGACTAGCGGCCAACCTTTGCCTTTGCCAAGCAAAGAGCCACCACAAACACCACCAATTCCTTCGCCAATCAAAGGGAGTAAAGCAGATTTTCTTGCAGAACTAAAAAGGAAAACTTCCCGAGTGAATCTAGGAAGCGTGAAGGTAAACAAAGATGACTCAGACAAAAATAAGAAGAGCATGAAATCAGAATTGCCCAGCCATACACATCAACAAGTTGCTAGTTTACCTAGCAAAAATGCAAATACAGGACTGACAGATGCGACAGGTGCAAATGATAAGACTATCGATGCATTGAAAAAACGGATCGAGGAACTTGAGAGGGAGAACAAAAAAAAAGACACCGATTTGCGCAATTTAAAGAAATCAAATGAACTGTTGTATAAAGAAAAGAAACTTCTGGGCGAAGACCTAGAAGAGGAAAAGAAAAAGGTTGAAAAATTGGAGGAAGAAATGAAGGAGTTGACCGTTGAAGGCAATTCGAAAACCATAGAGGTTGACAAGGATGATGATGACGAAGATGACGATTGGGAAACAGGGAATGATGATGAAGATCGAGTTGAAAATAGGGATAGCAGTGGAGAGATAAAAAAGTTGAAGCTGAAAATCAAGGAATACGAGAGTGAGTTGAAAGCATTAAAGCAAGAAGGTAAAGCAAACAAGCAGGCTTTAGCGTTGACATCATCGCCAAGCAGTAATGGGGAAAGAGATCATATAGATTCACTGCGCTTGCAAGTCTTGCGTGAGAAAAAAGAGAAGGAAAAGGCGCTTAAACTTGTCATCGATCTAGTAGGTAAAAAGCGTTTTACTAATATATTAAACTCTGGGAAGGACTTGAATGCTGTAAAGAAAATCGTTCGGAGCAAACTAAACCAGTCTTCATCTAGCAATAGTAGCGGAAACACTTACGGAGAACAAAAGCATAGACCCCATGTGGGTCAAGGTGCTTGGTGGAGTACGCGTTATATGGATGAAGTACAAACTGTATCTCCAAGACGCGGGAAACGATCGCCGAGATCGGGTACAAATACGTACCATTCAAGCCCAAATGGTTCTTCGCCAAGATCAGAGGGGGTTAGAGCCGTTGGGGACGAAAGAGATGCACTTGCAGAATATCAGAAGTGGATACGTATTGCTGAAAGACAGAAGTTGCATGCTCATGCAATGAAAGCGCCATTCGTAGGTGGTGGCAGGCGACAAACTTACTTTAGCAACCTTCGTGATAGCCATAATGATAAAATTAAAACCATCAATAGTGCAGGAAAAGATGCCATTATAAAGGCTGCCGAAGCCTATAAGATGGCCAACAATTACTGAGCTGAAATATTTTTTTGAAATGTCTATATGTGTACATTTGTATTTGGGGAATATGCTGCTTAGATAAAGACAGAGGGAAACTGTAGAATAAAAAGATACTGCAGGTGCGGAAATATGTGCGCGTGTTTCTATAGAGAAGAAGACTTTCCTGTTTTTGAAAGCGCTCTTTTATTTGTAAAATAAGCAATGATTTAATATTTGTCAGTGAATAACCGTTTCCCTATCTAGATGCCATATTATTTTATTCATATTAATTATTGATGATACAAGATATTATTTTAAGTCTAGATATCATAAAAAGTATATCCACGCCACCGGAAATCTTAAATCGGATCCATATTTAAAGACGTCGAGAGACCTTTTTTAAAACTGCACGAGTGCCTCTCATTGCACTAACTTCAATATTTCACTATCAACGGGATTTCCCTCTAGTAATATTTTAACCCTCGAAGTGTCTCCTTCCTTGTCATGGGACCTCGTTCCACAAACGTATGCTATTGCAACAACGCCGCGTTCTCCTATTTGATTATTACGAAGATCTAATGCATTTAAACCTGTTCGGTTTAAGCACTGAGCAATAGCGTTTGCACCGCTACTGCGAATTGAGTGCCCTTGGAGTCGCAATCGCTTCAATTTTTTTGTAGAAATAGAGCCATTTATCAATGCTCTTACTCCATCACATGTAATATTTGCACAGTTGAGCTCTTTTGTCCCAGAAATAGCGTTTAAGTTCAGCTCCTTTAAATTACAATTGCTGGAGCTTAACGATCTGCCAAATTTTGATGCCACATCATCATCCAAAAAGTTGCCACTTACATCTAAATTTTCTATGCCAACATTTTTATGGCTTAGTAGAGTAGCAAAATCATCTATACTTCTTGGATCTAGTTTGTTTTGTGAAATATTTAAGCTGGAAATAATACCACCGTATTTATTCCCTAATATGCTGTAAGCTAAAGTTCGGGCTGTTTTACACGTCATTCCAGTATTGGATAAATCCAAACTCGTCAACGTCGAGTTCCATGCGCACGCTGTATGTATTTCATTTAATTCTTCTGTCAAAAATGAATTGTCCGAAATATCCAAATGTGTCAAGGTCGAAGAATCACTTAATAGCTTAGAAATTGAAACGCCGACTTGATCATTTACTCCTATCAAGGTAGATTTAGACGCATGAACAGACAAGTTCGATGAAAGATCCAATGATATTACACCAGTTTTTCTAACGCCAAGGGCAAGAGCAGACAAACCTACTCTGCCAATATGACAATTTGAGCAATTTAATGCCGTGATGCCACTCTGTAATTCAGTTGATCGTATTGATGTCCCAAGCAAACATGCAGCTTCGTTTCCCAGTATATTTCCCTTTAAAGACAGTGCATTAAGAAAGGTTCCTCTTTGGGCGTTGAGTATGCATAGCTCCGTAATAAGTGTAATTGAAAGGTTATTTAAGGGGTTCCTTGACAAAGACAGATATAGAGGCTTCGCTATTTTATTTAGCAAGAACACTGCGGCCCAGCAAAATGCCAACACAAGCAACGCATTTGCTATTCAAAGATCTAGTAAAAAACAACTATCAGATTCTCCAAGACTCTTTTGCCATTAAGCATGTTTTCACCAAAAATTCGCAACAACTATTTCAACGTTACAACGATTCATATCGAAAACTCTTCGAGAAGCTGTTAACCTCTCATCATATGAGTAGACATACTTTTGAAGAATTTTGCTTTTTTTTGTTTGGTCCGAAATTTTCTAAAAAAATTATTGACCGCGCTTTTTCGATCTCGTTGCCTTTCCCATCATATGGTGAAAATTCAGTTGAAATTGGACTTCCATATGAAAGTTTCTTAGAAGCATACTGCCGTGTATGTAACAGGGTAAATTTGGATATAAAACTTGTTAAAGCAATAAAAAATTTGAAGCTTCCATTTGAACATGGAAGACCACGGTCCATGTATCTATTTATGGAAAATCGTGAAGCCATTATAAATGATAAAATAAGTGTTGAAAAAAAAGTTGCAATTATATCTGAGCTATTATTTGGAAGAATTCTGGACGATAGTGCTGAAGTTCTGGATGATTCAGAATCAGATTTTTATAGTAGTGAAAGCAGCGATAGTGAAACCGAGGGTTCCCATCACCATTTACACCACCACCATCATTCCCACAAATTGCATAATGGTGTCCACGCAGCTATAATATTCAAGAGATCAAAAAAAATGTATAGACGAGCCTGCACCGTTAGCAGCATAAACATAGACGGAACTATCGACGTTGTTATAATACATCCGCATCATCATGAAAATGGCCAAAAGAAAAAACGACAATGTGTTCGAAATGTGCATCCTTCACGTATTGTGGGTCGAAGGCACGTTGGCTCAAAATGCCTCGCGAAAAAGCGTGGTTGGATGGGTAAGCCTAGGAAGGCTATAATTGTTAATTGTAATGATGACTCGTCATACGATGTGGAGCTTCTGGGTGATAGCTCCATTTCCATGGGTTTGCTGGAAGAAGAATTATTTGAATTTGTTGAAGAGCCCGCGCCTTTAGAAAGGAAGCATAAGGACGTTCTATATAGATTTGCCCGCAAAATTCTAGCTAATCGAAACATGAAAAAGATACAAAAGAAACAAACGGAATTAGGGAAACTTATTTTGAAGATATCGAAATCTCTTGGAACGGGACTGCTTACGAATAAAATTGGATTGGCTATGATTACAAGAATAAAGGAACATATAGCTCCACCGCAAACATATTCTGAAATCCAACAAGCTATCAGGCTGGAGAAGCTTGATCAAGTTCTCAAAGATGCAAAAAGTGTCATAAGCTTATCTCATGAACGGCTGTATGACAAAAAAACGAAACAAAAATTGCTGTCCATTACGTCATTGTGGAAGAAACCAGTTGAAGAAGAAAAAGAAGAGAAAGATTTACAGGATTATGTGACAAAGCAGACGACGTTTGACTCGGTGATGCTCTAAATTAGTACTTTGACAGAGCAGAGCTAAATTACGCATTCTATATGAATTCATAGTCTAATATCTATACCTGTGTAGCATAAATTTTACCTCTTACAGTGTTTTGGGTTTTCTCTACTACAGTATTTAATTTCAAATAATATATAGTACGACTTCATCAGTGTATTTACACCACACAGTCTATTCTTCTTTTTTGTTGATGATGCGACGACGACGAAAGAGGGACGACAAAATACTAATGTTGTTAATCGCCAAATAGAATCGTCGATTCAAAATTTCACTGTTTCACTTTCGATTACAACAACTCGCGTCTTACAAAAAAATCTCATGCAGTAGATAGGATATTCTCTATATGAAGAATGGAGGTACGCTGTCGGCAAAGGAAATCAAAAAGTTTCCACGTGGCAAAAGCAATGATTTATGGAGGCAAGAGTTAACTCATAAAGAGTACTTGTGTCTGATTGAAAAGAACAATGAAGTCCCCTGGAAGGGAAAATATTTACATAAATTTCCAAAACGGGGATATTTTGCATGTCGTGGATGTAAAGCGCCATTATACTCCACAAAAGCAAAATTTGACGCTGGCTTAGGATGGGCCTCGTTTCAAAAGTGTTATAAAGGAAGTCTTATTGCCGACTCGGTGGAGTACGACAAGGAGGAAGCAACCGTCACGCTGATCGTCTGTGCGAGTTGCGGAATCTTTATCGGAAAAGTGTACGTAGGAGAATATCGGACAGTAACAAACGAGAGGCATTCTGTGAATAGCCTTAGCATTGTGCATGTCAAGAACCCTTTAGAACAAAATATGGAGGAGTGCACTCTAATTTATGTCCCGGAGTCAGCAAATGAAGAAGAGACAGAAAAAGATGGAGAAGACGGGCTCGACGCAGAGACGGCAGTTGCTGCTGCTAGAATGCTAGATTTTCAAATCAAATCATGTCGCCACCTTGACAAAGTCCTTGCTTCAATGCGGGATCTATTAAAATATAATCGCGCATATACATTTAATGCTTCGTTCGAAGGAGTTGAGTTTGGCCAACTTCCTATTCCAAAGGTAGTGAAGAATAATATCAAATCACCGTGTCAAACTTGTAAATCTCGCCATACTCCATTACACCAGTGTCGTGGACAAGATCCGTGGATTTGTCTTACGCCGACATGTTGGGGCATATACTGCTCAAAGTACATAAAATCTCATCACCTGGAAACAAATCACTGCGTTGTTGTTTGTCCGTCACTTGCAATATTCTGTTACACATGCGATCGCTTCGTGGCAAACGATGAAGCGAAATCCATTATTCGATCGCTACATATGGCAAAATTCAAAGCTGCACCAGGCAGTAAAACCCCCTCTGAAAATACTGGAGCAAAACTTTTATTCCAGCTTGGATATGGTGATGCAGATACTTGTGTATGCTGTGCATGCCTGCATGGTCAGCCTGTTGCTGATGTGATTCCAATGGTTCAAGCCCCAACCTTGACCATACCACACCATCCATCGTACGTAAAGAAAACTTTGGAACTTTCTCAGATAGGTACAAGCCCTTTGATTGACCGCATCAAAGGCTTTTTGTATGGGACACTTTTTGGATCAACCATTGGAGCATGCGCATCGAATATGACCCCCACTGAAATTGAAACTGTATATGGGGATCTACTGCGTTCAAAAAAGCTCTCGTCTAGGCATAGTAAACTACGTTTGAAGGTGAAAAAGAAATCTGAATACAAGACTGGTGAATGGAGTATCGAAATGGACTATTTTATATCTGCGATGTCTTCTCTAATTGCTTTTGGGGGGAAAGTAGAGCAGAAGGATATGGCTTATCGTTTATCTCATTGCGTGATTTGTGGCTTTCCAGAAATAGACAAAAATCCAAACTGCATTAGCTCTTATATGAAAGCCATTGTTAAAGGTGGTGAGATAGAAGACTACCCATCAAATCCGATACAGCATGCCAGTAAGGTACACAATGAATTTAAGGATTTCCCTATTTCCGACAATAACGAGGCATTACTGCGGTCAATGATTTTATGCTGTATTCGGTTCAGTAATTTAGACAGTGTGGCACGAAACACAAAATCTAGTGTTGTGATAACGCAACATTCAATACGGACTTTGGTGGCATCATGCTGTCTAAACTTACTGTTGTCGAAGCTGTTAACGCTACCCAATCTCAAATTAGACCGACCTGCAATCGTGCGGCATCAAATCGAGTGCTTCAACACTGTTTGTAAAGACTCCCGTGCAAATAATCTGCAAGATGAACTGGCAAAGCATTTATTTTTGGAAAAAGAAGATGGTTTGACCCCATTGGATTTGAGTGATCCGAAACGGGGTTCATGTGCGTTTAAAACTGTCGGTGTAGCATATGCTGCTGCGCACTATGATGGATCAGATTTTGTGGGGTCAATTATGGATATAATTCAACACGGAGGCGACACCGTCGGGAATGCAATGGTGACAGGTGGCGTAATCGGTATTAAACTTGGTTTTTCTCGGCTACCTTCTCATTGGATGCAAGACATGAAAGGCAGGGATTGGTTTGGCCGGATTGTAGACAATTTTCTTGCAGTATTGGGCCTCAAAGAATAAGTTGGAAAGGGATACAAATATATTAACATATTTTTTTTTCAAATTTTAGAATGATATTAATTTAGTTAACAAATATTTTTAGTTGAAGCACCACTCACTCACACACTACAAGACTATCATGAATCCTTTCTCCTAAAACCAAA
>LT658754.1:0-15050 GCA_900128575.1 Stramenopiles sp. TOSAG41-1
TTAAGTTAGCGAATTTTGGCTACAACGAAATGGAGATTACACGCGACGAATTAATGACCGTGGTAAAAGGAAAATGGGTGGATTGCACTCATCCCAGCGAAATATTTGATAGATATTACCCACAACTACCACGTACTGTTAATGAAATGATGATGGAACAAGGAATGAAAGAATATGTTGCAAACAATATGAAAGCTAATATTACCGAGTGGCAACTACTTGAGGCAGTATTCTTCGCAAAAGCAATTGCGGTAAATGGAGCGCCTCGATTAAATTCAACAGTAGTAGAAGCACAGCAGGTATGGCATAAGCAGGTGCTAGAAAATACCATGTGCGGTGACAAAAAATACTCACTCTCAAAAGAAATTGTATCATGTCTTCGCGAACTATCAACAAAAGATCTACTACTTTCTATGCCATCTTTAAGTTTAAGAAAGGTAGATAAGTATTCTATTAGCAATATATTTGCAAATGGCCATATTTAGTAAGTTCATATTGTAACTGTATCTCTGGCATAACGGATGATCTAACATTTACATTGATATTTTTCTTACTAGTCCACCGCTGCTTGTAATTGATAACTATGTATTGTTATCAGACTATCAGAGAGCATTCTTTAACTCTCGCAGTACCTTAGTTTCTAATACGGTGCCGTTAATAATAGGTATGGACACAAGCGTGAACGTATCTACACATATGGATTACGTAGACAGTCAAAGCCCAACGAAGAACAGATCTTTTGCGGAAGATTTCAAGGGTTTAGTCCGATTTAAATTTGGAGAAGAATTTGCCGAAGAAGTATTCAACTGGTATTCGGACCCTTCGCGGTTGCAAGAAAGTGTATCTAATGACAAAGACGATGTTAGCGTTGATTATGTGTTGGACGATGCGACTTTTGCTGATGATGATGAAGATCGTAATGATGGCCAAGACATGGACGAGAGCGATATTCTAGCCCCTGAAACTCGTAAAGAAATTTTGAGAAAGCTTGTTCTAGATATAAAATTGATATGCCCTACAGTTTTGCTGGGAAAGTCAATGTCATTGGGGTGGAATGCGCCACTTTATATGATCAGGTCATCATCATTGAATGGAATTCACTTTCAAAGCATTGTCGAACGCTTCGTTGCTTCAAAATCAGGTATTCTCCAGGGTGATGATATAGCTAGCTTTCGTAACGTGCAGGTGGAAAATACTTACTTCAGTCCATATTACATAAACTCTATGTTCGTGTTGGAAAGTAATCAGACAACAACAATTATCCGCGAGAACTACATGAAGGATACGTGCAATTTGCTGCAGAGAAAAGATTTGTACGCTATTGCTGGCATGAGCGAGTAGTGGTTTACATAATTAAATTGGTACTTAAAAATTTGTATCTTTAATAAGATTATTAATTTTTTCGACTACACAACAACATATGCATTATTTTTCTTTATCCATCTCTTTTCGTTACTGTGTTGGGTTTCCGACCAACTACTTTTAACTACTTGTTATTCTTATTGCCTTTTTTTGTTGAGCTTTTCCGAGTGATACAAAGAATTATCTTTGTCACTGTACATATTTACGATTAATTCGTCGCGTGTAATCTCCATTTCGTTGTAGCCAAAATTCGCTAACTTAAAGGTTACCCACGAAGGTGTGGGCACGCCGCTTTTAGGACCCGGATATTCTGTTAGCGATTGTCCCCCATTACCAATTACCAAATGGACTGGGCCTTCACCAGGCTTCACGCACGTCCCATTGTTAACGTTGCAAGTAGCTAACAAATTGTGAACGTGGCCCCAAAGGCACAGGTCCACTCCATACTGTACGAGAAGTGATTCGAAAGCATCTCCAAAGTGGCCGTTTCTACCCCACCCCTTATCGTAGTAGTACATTGGTCTGTGGCCCATCAGTACTACCCAAGGGGTTTCAGTTCTATTCACACTACTTAAATCGGCTTTAAGAAAGTCATATTGTTCGGATCCCGGCCCAACTTCTGCAGTCTCAGTGTCGATCATAATCATATGTACCAATGAACCAACGTTAAAGGAGAAGTAAAAATTATCGGAATCCATGGTTGGTGTCGGCATTTTGAATCGATGCTTTGCAGGGACTCCACACTCACCCCCAGAATCCGTTCCACCAATGGTTCCAGTACCAGGATAGTCCCTTTCGTGGTTGCCCAGGCCTACCATGTACGGAATTCGTTGCGACACGGGTTCAATTTGATGCATTAAATTTTCCCATTTGCTCATATAACCGGTTGAATACGCTATGTCTCCGATGTGCAAAGCCAAATACGCATTTTCGATGTCACCACTCATCAAGCGGTACGTACTGCTTGCATTAGGTTCTTCCCAATGGTAGTGCGTACCATCAATCTCCGTTGCCCCGACATCAGCAGTCAATAATAGTTTTACCTTCTCTTTAGGCTGACTTGTGCTGAAGTACTTTACATCCGACCAGCCACTTTCATCGCTGCCTACACGATAATATACGTTTCCACTGTTAGCAGTGTACTTAATTACTGCGTTAACAAAGAAGCCAGGCTCAAAATATCCATCAGTGTTGGCCGGTGGACCACACAAATCCTCCACGCCATACGTTTCGACTGAAGTAGCGACCACCTGATCTGTTAAGGCAGTAGACGTTTTTCCGTACTGGACATTGATCGCATCCGCTGTTTTGGCTGTCCATCCGACCTGCATTTCGTTTGCATTTTTAGTCAATGCCAGCCGTAGGTGCATGGGAGTCCTTGGTTTTTCGTTTTTCAATGGGTCGCTTCTTGCAGCCTCTACTGGAGTAGTCAAACCTCCTTCGAACAACGCAAAAAATACATCTTGTCTATAGTTGTTCAGGTAAAAAGCGTGGCTGCCTGTGCCGTTTTTGCCACCCTGGATACAGTTGATGAATTTTATTGGTGCGAGTGATGCGTACGGAGTCGTCGATTGACCAGCTTCTTTCTCGATTGCATGTATCTTTGGTGCACCCACGGGTGCAAACAAGCCAACCCAACAATCGGTTTCATAGTGTGCAGAGGTGTATGTCCAACTCACTTCAACCCACTCGTCGCCTTCGTACGAGGTAGTGTTCGTTGATATTGAGTTTCCTGACACCAGGTGGCTATTCAGGGCCGCTATGACACATAAAAGTAGCACATGCCAGGTAGCTGTAGTCTTTGCCATTTCGTTTACTGTCTTGGGTAATAGTGCCTTGCCTTGACAAGTGTTTTGTTGCCGAGGATGGCAACGGAGTGTGATGCGATACTGTTGTTCGATGTCCGATCGCGGCACGTGCAACAACAACAGCGCATAAATAATAATATTATAAAAAAAAATAGTAGTATAGTAGTAATAAGAAGTAGTAGCAGTAAAAGTAGTAAGAAAAGGGACAACAATGAATGGTAGTACTCTGTAATAATGAAATAAAAAAATACGATGACATCATTCTTATTCGATCTGATATCTTCTCGATTCGTTTTATCTACTAGTAGCTATCCCTTATTAGTCCCAGCTCGTACTTGTTGAATCTGCTTCAAAAAGAAAGCGAACTGGACAAGATATCCGAGTATGCTGAGCCAAAGTTGTTTAGGCCACTGATTATCTATGATGTTAGAGTACGCTGAACTCCCTATCTCAGGCGGTTACAAACCGTACCAAGATGAACTAGAATGGTAGTGGTATAATATTATTTCAAATTATTGGCCAATTATTTATTCATTCACATAACACAGGAGTATTATTATTATATTATTAGGGCTATTCTAATTTCGTGATGACGTGGTGGTTTTGTTCTCTTCTTCTATCTTCTTTTTCTTCTTCAATATTCAACATAAAACGTATCCTCCCACTTCAAGATGCTTCTCTCCGTCACAGGCAGTCCAAGTTGTTGGAAAGTTTATGAAGGATCTTCCAGCGAACTAAGACAACAAACCATACGACAATAATTCGGGAGGAAGAAAAAAATGGCTCTTTGGCATCTCGTATACGTTCTGCCAATGTTTCTCGGCATATGCACGTTGTTTCCTACACTAGTCTTTATCGAAATAATGCAAAAGAGTTTCAGTACCAACAACCAGTTCTATACTGGTATATTTCAGACCGCAGCGAATCTGATAACATTTTTCGGGTCGCCAATGATAGGCAAGCTCTCAGATCGTATTGGAAGGAATATCCCACTGGCCATTACAATGGCTCTACAGCCTGCATTTATGATATTGTTGTCATACACCAACTCAATGTCTCTTCTGTTGATTCTAACTTTGGGTGCAGTTACAACAGGAATATCAGCGTCGTTCGTTGTTGTAGTACAGTCTTACATCATAGACAAATCTGACCCGGAAAATAAAATGAGAAATCTTGGTATTATGTATGCATTAATTGCATTCTCATTTTTGCTCGCGGCTTCCATTGGCGCAGGGTTGGGAAAGCATTATGGTGTTGTTGAAGCACATAAGTTGCCACAAGAAGAATTTGAACAGGTAGTGGGCGACTACACACTGTTACTGCGGTATATTGGTTTTTCGTTGTCAGCAATAGCTCTCGTAATATCGCTATCCTTACCTGGTTTTCCTTCTGATAACAAAAAAATTGATACGAAAGCAGAAAGTACTGATATTAGCCTTTTCGAAGGGATTAATTATATGCGTACTGCAGATCCCATTATAAAGCAGCTGGCTTTATTGAATGCCTTACGGGTTGCTGTGTATCATCCAGTCACTGCAAACTACACTACCTATGTGCAGTTACGCTTTGGAAAAATGAATCCTCCATACTTTGTAACCCTAGCAGTAATGGGAACGATGGGTATACTTGGAAATTTAACCGTGAAGTACAACTCAAAACGCATAGGCGAAACTAATTTGGTCGTAATTGGATTTCTCGCCTATGCGCTCGCAGATGTTTTGTTTGGAATAATTTCCAAACCACTCTATATTCTGCTATTTTTACCATCATCTTTTACTTTCTTTAGCATTGTTACAAACACTCTCTTGGACAGTATCACAAGCACATGTGTATCTAGCAATGATCAAGGGTTTGTCATGGGTAGCATGAGCCAGTGTAGAGCACTCACATCAGTTTTCCTTACGATACCTGCTGGGTACCTGTTTTCAGTCGTCGATGTCGCTGGAGCAGAGTATAAAGAGGCAAATAATGCGGAAGACGCATATTTTCTTGGCTTCCCGTTTCTAGTCTTTTCAACATGTGGATTTTTTGGGGCTTGGTTTTCATGGTATGTACTAAATTCCATAAACGGGGACGGCGTGCGATCCAGTACGGTAAATGAAGAAATTTACTACGAGAAATTAGATGATGGAGCGGATGTAGAAATTGAAGATTCCGAGAACTCAGCAATCGCCATGATGGTTGGTAGTAGATCATCCTCGTTTATCGAAATGATGTGAAGTTAAGTAAACAGCGACTACGCACAAAAAGCAAAAATATACTCTGTTCAATCTAAAATGCGTTATTCGGGATAAAATGTCAACCTATTTTTAAAAAGAAGAGTAACTAATGAGGAAAAAATAGATGCCCCCGTGTGTATAAATATTAAGACTTCTTGGATCTTGGAGAGAGGTGATTTTCGAAAAAATATGTGTGCGAGGCATTTATTTTCTCTCATATTAAAAAACACTTTTTATAAAGATAAAGAAATACAAAAAAACATATATTATAGCTTGTACTTTATTATCTATAGCTCTCTCTTTGTGTACCGTAAATCTCTCTCTTCGGTGTTACCATTTCAATTTTTGATATCCAACTGCTAGTACACTTTGTTTCTTCATCCGTTTTTTCATTTCATCGTCAGTAGTATTAGATTTCCTTGACTGCATTTCAATTTTTGCCAAAAAAAAATTCGGTTGATGTTTTCGAACTTTCATAAGCCAAACTAAAAAAGTTTCTGCCGACAATTGCTTTTCATGAGAAACTTTCTCGTAATTCAAAAGGTCAAAGACGTCATCCCGAGTCATCTTAATTCCGATTGGTTGTAAGTACTTCACATTTATATGCTTCGGATCAATTCCACGATGGTTTATGCTTCAAAATACTCTTCCATCATCATTTTGATTGTCTTTCATTAATTGAATTAGCTTGAACATCCAATCCTCTTTGAACTTGTTTGCCATTTTTACAAACAAGTTTATTGACTTTTTCAGCCGAGAGCGCTTGTGCCGTTGTTCAAGCGCAAAGCGTTCCTTTTTCTTTTCATATATTTCCTTACGCCTACATGTAGCAAATGATTCAAATTTTCTTCGAGCCAAATTGCCCCTCCAAATCTTTTGAATCATAGTAGCATGGCGAGATTGTTTCAAGCGCATTTTCCAAAAGCTGAAATACGGAAATATCAGATACGATTTAGCGGCGATCCTCGCCTGATTGTGCCGACCTTTCTATAGTCCGTGGAGTGCATGTACTACTGTGGCCACATCAACAAGCAAGATCGAAGACTGCATGCAGACTACTACGGGTCTTCAAATATACTAAAAAAATAGGGGAAAGAAGAAGTGTCAACACGATATTAATAGATCACACTACCACCATTCGTACTTGTCACTTATTCGTTACTTACCTTTTTGAGACCTTCATCCTCCTGCTGCTTTCTTCACCCTTTACCTTCTTCTTGGATTTTTAGGAGGATAATGTAAATGGGGAATAGTAAAGATGATAATAATAATGATAAATAATGATATTTTTTCTACTAGCACTAGTGCTACTACTAATTCCTTCTTCTTCATCTTGTACTACTTCTTACTAACTAATGAGACTATAAATTAAAAAAAAATCATAATCATAAATCCATTCGTGCATGTGTGCATTATCGCTACTCATACATTTTTGTCTGATCAATTACAGCCAATTTCAAAATAGCGCGAAAGCAGTCATTGGATGGAAAAGTTTATATCTAATGTCTCAGAAAACGATTCACCGCGTCATCAACGGATTTCAAAGCGTCAGAAAAAACGAAGAAACTCAAACCTGAGAACTAAGGAAAGAAAAGGCAGTTCTGCTTCTTTGGATCAGACTGCTGCAGATGATGTAACTTCGGATGAAGATTATAAAGATTTTATGAACTTGATCTATCAAGAAAAATACACAAAGATAAGAGAAAAACTGGAGGAAAAGCGTTCTTTGGTCCACTCTCATGATAATGAAAATAGAATGACAGCACTTCATGTTGCGGCAAAGCAGGGAAACCTAAAAATGATGCGCCTCCTCATTGATTACGGCGCTAACGTTAGAGCAACGACCCTGCCTTTTCGACAGAATGTTTTACATATTTTAGCAATGCAAAAAGGTGACAGACGGGAATATTTAGATTGCATGCGCTGTGTTATCCAAGCACCTTGTAAGAAACGAATTAATATAAATGCTCAAGATTATAGCGGGAATACAGCGTTACATTGGGCAAGTTTTTCGGGAAACATTAGCATGGTCGAATTTCTGTTAAACTGTGGAGTAGATAGAAGGATAAGAAATTTTAATAAAAAGTACAATACAGCCTTTTGGAGTGCGAAGAAAGGCAAGCATGCAGCCATTGTTGTTCTGTTAGGCTTGTCAGAAACGAATCGACAAGAGGTTTCTCACCATCGCATAAATCTAACTATATTAAAAAAATGAGTAATAATAATAATAAGAATCATCTTAATATTTATATATTTTCTCTCTCATTTATTATCTGTTGAAATTCTTTTTCTTATTACTTTAAAGCCGTAGACTATATTTTTTCTCCTCTAGTAATAGTATAGTAATATAAATAGGGCATATCAATGAATTATTATCATTATTATTATCATTATTATTATTATTTATTTACTACTACTACTACTACTACTACTACTACTACTACTACTACTATTACTACTACTACTTACATTACTGAGTATTTATTATTTATTATTGTATTTATATTTTTTTTTGTTTGGTTTTTTTTTAGTTTGTTATATGTTATTTATATATTGTTGTTTATTATATTCCATTTTAATTTTTGTTGTTGTTGTTGTCGTTAGTCGTCGTGATGATTTTTTTTGATTAAGGATACATCTCTCGCGCCGCCCGTCTTGAAGCACGGTTCTTTCGCCCATCAACCATGTAATTATCACATCATGGCATCCCTAGCTGAGACAGAGAAGAAGCCCCACAACAAATTGAGTCGACAAGGATATACTTCACCAGATTTAAAAGCACCAACTGTATTTGTTTTTCGTGGTTTTGCACCTGATTCATATACGGGTGACAATAACTGGCATCAAACACTAATTCCAGCAAGAATAAAGAAAGAAGCTGGTTTTATTCGAGCTGTTGATTATCAAATATCTAATGTAGCAACACATATTGGGCTTAGACAGGCAAAAACTGAAGATGGTGAAATTCCTGGTGCATTTAATGGTGTTATACAAGCATATAAACATGATGATATACTGGCTTTGAGTGAGCATGGTCACAATATCCATGCATATAATTGCTTTATACCAACACCGAAAGAACACTTTGAACCACTTTCATGGCTTGCCTTGCCTTTGCATGCTTCTCAAATTTGGGTTCAAATCTCACACCCAGACCGTATTGCAAATCCAAATGTTGACCGCCCATTATTACAAACATATCTGGACCAACAGCTGGCAAGGATGCGAAATATTGGTGGCAATGATGATATGTTTGCGAGAGAGTTCGTTGACACAACACGCAACTGGCCGATATATTGGTTGAATGATAGAGAAATTCCAAGACGGCCATGGGTGCATATTGAAAGAGCGAATCCAAAGGAAAGTGGTTCTACGCAACTGAGATACAATGATGGAATATTAAGAAGTCATCCTTCGCCACCTTACAATACGTTTGCATTGAGAAAATTATCTGTGGAATCTAAATTTTGTAAACCATTATCATACGCTCGATTGCCTGAAAACAGCCGTGTTTGGATGTTTGTACCACATGGTCCAGTTGGTAAGCCTGGAGTCAACCTAAAAATGGCTTCACATTCGCATCCAATTCTACAAACATATGTAGATATTTGCATTTTGGGTTGCTTGGAATTCAGTAAAGAATTTGCAGTTGAATTTATACATACAACTGTAGGATGGGATTCACCATGGTTGAATGACCGTGAAGTACCAAGAAGACCTTGGATACATCAACCACAGTTTCGATTGATAGATAATTTATTGGCAGAAGAAATTCCTGAACAATTTGCTAAAAGAATGTTACCAGAAGAGTTTGGTGCTAAGTTAATAGTTCTACAAGAAGAAGAAAAACGACTTCGTGATAATATAGATAAGAATCATTTAAATACAGGCACTGGTGGTCATGAGCATACCAGCGAAGAAGCACATTCAAATGAAATTTATTATTGAGAAGAGTGGACTATAACTAAAAAAAAAAAGGGCATATTTTTTTTCCCTCGAGGAGATGATGATTTCTCTGTTCAGGTGTAGCAGTAGTTGTTGTAGTATTACGCAGTCTAACCCCTTCTGAAATACTTAGTATACTACAGCACTATTATGAGTAAGAACAGAGCAACAGCATCATCCTCTACTATGAATTGAATAATAATAATAATAATAGCCTGTCTAATAATAAAAAAAAATGTAGTATGCTTTAGCTTATTACTTAGCCAACAATTAATATTAAATATTATTAGCCATTATAATTAGAAGAATTTTTTTTTTTTTTTTTTTTTTTTTTCTTCTTCTTCTTCTTCTTCTTCTTCTTCTCTCTCCTCTCTTCCATCATCCATCATTATTCTTAAAAGAACTGACATATATTGTTCGATTTGTGTTAGGAAGTGAAAAGATACAATGAAAACTCCTACGCATTGCACCAGGCGCCACCTGGCTCATGTAAGATTTTTATGGCGAAGAACTTGTAGCGTAGATTATCCATGTCTTCCAGGAAAAAAAAACGGGCAATTAGCCACAGCCCCACTGGGGCGCAGTCGACGCTATCGTTTGGGAAAGATGGCAAGCTTAGATTAAGTGCCCCAAAGAACAAGCAAAGAACACTGAATTTTTTCTTCAATAAGAAGCAAAAAATGCACAACATAGAAAGAGCAGAAGAGAAAAAGCAAAGACTTTGTAAGAATGAGGTAATAGTGATTGATGAAGACAGTGACCATGGAAATATAAAACAAGCAATTGAAAAAAATTCCGCTCCTTTAGAATGTTCACGAGATACATTTGAAGAATCTAGCAAGACTAAACAAAGTTCAGTGTTGGAATCACCTTTCTCCATTTTAAGCAACGCGTTTCAAATATGCACAAAAACAAAAGGAAGGATTGAAATAACAAATACACTGACTAATGCATTTTTGATGGTAATAAAAAACAATCCAGCAGAGTTGTTTCCAGCCATATGTTTAGCTTCAGACACGCTACCTACCCACCGAAGCGAAGTGGACGGCAGCGAAGAGAATCAGTTGGGTGTTGGCGGCTCCTCAATATCAAAGGCACTACAAGAAAGTTTGGGATGCAAGAGGCAGAAACTGAGAGAGTGCTATAAAAAGTTTGGTGATTTGGGTGATGCGGCAGAATATATTGCGTCTAGTAAAGGTAGACAAGCACTTTTTTCAAAACCAAAGGCCCTCAGTATAATGGATGTTTATACAACGCTGATTAAAATTTCAAAACAAGAAGGCCAAGGAGTAAGGCGCAAAAGGGAGGCCATGATGTTATCTTTGTTCCGCCGATGCGACGCATCAACATCTGCAACTTATAGATGGGGTTGCAAAGATGATAAGCAACAAAGCAAGGATAGAGGCTCATCTACACAGATGAGCACGACGAGTGCCCCAGAGTTGAAGTTTTTGACACGCTGTCTACTAAGGAATATGCGAATCAATGCTTCAATGATTACAATAATGAATAGCTGCGCGCGAGCATGTGAGCTGTATCACAATCAGCAATCATATGATCTTCTTGACGGTGCTCATACATCTGAAATAAGAAATAGAAAAATTGATAAAGATGTTCGTCAGACGTATGCAATTCACCATGATCTTCAAGCTGTTGTCCTTGCCTTAAAGGATGGGGGAATAAGTGAAATGAGGAAACGTTGTCAAGTCAAAATATCGGTCCCGATAGACCCAATGCTCGCGAAACCAGCCACAAGCAGCATTGATATTTTGTCGTCTGTTCCAGTAGACGGTAATATAGATGCGAAGGGTAATATTTTATGCGAGTGGAAATACGATGGAATGAGAGCTCAGATACACATTGAATGTAATAGCGATATAAGTCGTGAGAAGTTTCACATATTCTCTCGGCATTGTGCAGACGTAACTGCTAGATTTTATGAAGTGAAAGATATTGTTCTTGGCTCTGTCAAGAAAACATCAGCAACAAAAAGTTTTATTTTAGATTGCGAAATTGTTGCATACGATAAAGTTCACAATAAAATATTACCGTTTCAAAAGCTTAGCACACGGAAGAAAAAAGTTGTGCATGGTAGCGGCAATGTCCCGAATGTGATTGTTGCCGTTGTTGCTTTTGATATTTTATACTTGAATAGCGAACCGTTACTGGATACTACACTAAGACGCCGTCGTGAGCTATTATTTGAGAGATTTGAATCAACAGGTTTGTTTCATTTTGCAAAATCGGTGACACTTAAGTCAGATGACAAAGATGCGGCCGAAGAAATGTCCAGTGCATTGAAAATTAGTGTGAGCGATGGTTGTGAAGGTTTGATGGTTAAACTGCTTCAGCCAGCGGAGACAGCGGCTTTGGATTCAGCTTCTATTCCGAAACATCCAAAATTGAAGATGGCAATGCTGTCGGCCAAGTATCAAGCTGGGAAACGCTCCGATGAGTGGAGAAAGTTAAAAGCTGATTATATGCAAGGAGGAACCTTATGTGATAGTCTAGATCTTGTCGTTGTTGGGGCATGGAATGGTACGGGAAGAAAGCATAAATGGTATAGCCCATTTTTGCTGGCTGTTTACGACGAGGCCGCAGAAGAATTTCAAAGTCTAGTGCGGGTAATGAGCGGGTTTTCAGATGAGATGTATGCAAAATTGAAAGAGCAATTGAAACCAGGCGAAGTAAATGCAAAACCAGACGACGTGAACACAAAGGAGAATTGCCCATATTGGTTCGACCCAGAGTATCGCCAGGTATGGGAAATCAGGGGAGCTGAATTAAGTATTTCACCGATCCATCAAGCTGCGATTGGTCTACACAATGGAAATGATGCCGACGAGAAAGGTTTGGCATTGAGGTTTCCAAGATTTATACGCATTAGGAATGATAAACGGGTTCATGAGGCCACCAGTGCCCTTCAAATAGCAGAGATATTTGAAAATCAAGTAAAAAAGATGTAAAAAGACAATATATCTATATAAAGATCTCTATATCCAGTTGGGACGAAATTTTTACTTCTTCTTTTTACCCTTCTTTCCTCCTTTACCCTTACCTGCTTTCCCACCCTTTTTTCCAGTTTTCCCTCTCGGCTTCTTTCCAGCAGCTTTAGTTTTTTTGCCCTTCTTACCACCTTTTTTTCCAGCGCTTTTTTTCGACTTGGATCTACTTTTGCTTTTGCTCTTCCTTGAGCTTTTCTTGCTTGATTTCCTACTTGATTTCCTACTTGATTTCCTACTGCTAGCCCGATCCTGACTGTTATTTGTCAGCTCATCCTCTCTTGACATAAGCTCCCACTCCTTCATACGTTTCGCTTTCAAAGCAATGAAACATTTCTTTATATTACGCTGAATTTTCGTTGCAGCTTCAAATATATTCTTGAGCTGAATAGCCTTCAATTTTTTTCTGGCCATATAAGGACGCTTGTTTAGAGTGACATAATCCAACAACACTGTAACATTTTGTCTTACCGTAACAGCTTCACAAATTAAATCTACACTTCTATTGTCGAGCGAATTGCGTTTCACATTTATTGTTGTCAGATTGATTATACAATCGCTAGAACGCAGTATACTGGACAAAAGCTGAGAAAATTCTTGCCCACCTTTATCTTTGGACTTTGAAGCAGTCAGAGTAGTCTTCGATTCCTTATCAGCACTTTCACTGCTATCCATCTTACTCTCATATTCGTCAGTCGCTGCGATGCCGTTGCAAGACAAGTCCAAAGTTTCTATATGTTCGTGATGTTGCAAACTTTGCAAAATCGAGGCACTGCCTTCGGATCCCAACCGATTATTGCCCAGAAGCAAAGATTGAAGTCTATTTGCACTATTCAGAAGACCATTTGATATAGACTCAGAGTCCTCTACGCCCAAGCTATTCCCACATAGGTTTAAGTGCACAATTGATCGGAGACTAAGCAACGTTAATAAGAAGTCAGCGGGTAGCATCATGCTGGCGTTTGGTTCAGAGCTATCACATTGTTCATTTGCATCCTGCTGGATAGTGTCATTATGTGACTACATCCGAAAGGAAATGTTAAAACGTGAGAATTCGTTGATAAAGATAAGCGAAAACTTTAATATTAACCCCAAAAAAATGAGCGAAAATACGTATACATTAAAACCGAGTCAAGTAAACCCATACGAATTACAACATTTGTTGCGTACGACGAGCAAGGAAGACGACACTACTGATCCAGAAATGAAAGAAAAAATTGCAAGAGCAAATATGATGCCACAAGAGAGAGACAAGTACCCACGGACATCCAACGATGTTGTTGGGTGGTTTTACGCCAAAGGTGCAGAGCAAAGAAAAAAAGATTTAAAATGGTTCCAGAACTTAAACCGGTGCGACGAGGTAAAGTATGCGGAGTCGTACATTATGATGGCCGGAAAGAGTCCGTATGCCAATTCTGGACCAAAGAGGTAAAGTGATACTATTACACAAATATTGACAAATCAATAAATGCGAGAGAGGTGAAGTATAAGATGTTGGGGAAGATTTCAGAAATGCGCAAAGTATAAGGCTTATTTCACTTGTTTTTCACAACGAGAATTTTACTGTATTTTAAAACTTTTTAATTTCAATTATTACACCTCTTTTTGAGTAATCGACCACAAGAAGATACTCCTTTTATTAAAACGTTTGCCGCAGTTGTACAGAAAGAGAAATAATGCGTTATTTGGCAAAAAAGTTTACGCCACATCAAGTTTGATAACAACGTCGAGTTACGATGGATCCGCCTTTCCACGTGCTTTCTGAAACATTGCTAACGCACCAGATTGTTGAGCAACATTTGTGTCATCCTCCTCGTCATCGTCGTCAATGTCAATTTCAGCATCATCATCGACGCTGACGGTTTGCGCTTGAGGTACAAACGACAAACCAGAACTACTAGTTCCTATCTCTACCCCGGGATCTTGAGTCACACCGTCCGAGTTTGCGTTGTTAAATACACCAGCGTTTAGCTCGGGATTCAATTCTACGCCTACCCCTCTTTTATTTGACAAGTGATCAGTAAAACCAGCTTTTTCTACATCATCGTCAGCACCTATGTCATCAAGATTTTCAATATAGTGAGAACTTAGATAGCTTGCTTTCACGCTACGTTGTACGCGCAGCATTTCTTTGAACGTATCTTCATTCCCATGCTGTACTTCAAAATCTTTCCAATGTTGCCAAAATGATTTCATGACTCTTGGATCACATACTTGTGATCCATGCGATAATATTACGCGAGCACGATCAACTTCATTTAGTGCTACTTCCATTTTTGCAAAACTTATGCTAATATCGGGAATGTACTTGTTGGGCAAAATCTCAATTGCTTTTTGATAGATCGCACGCGTATATGGAGCACCGAATATTTCTTCTGCTTGCTTGATATAACGGCAGTAAACGTCGTATTGCTCTTCTTCTACAACATATTCCGTAGCACGTTCATAAACAGACATAGCCCGCCTTGCCAACCCGTGCTTTACTTCGAAATCTGCGTATTTTAGAAATAGCTCTTTTGCATATTTTGGCGGAACTGTTTCGCAACATTCCTCGAATAAATCTCTGGCACGCTCTAACTTTGTTCCTTTGTACCTTTGAATGAATTTCGACACGTATGCTTTCCATATGGGCAAAACATGGGGAAAAGAAAACAGTGATACATCTTTCTGTACAACTGCGGCAAACGTTTTAATAAAAGGAGTATCTTCTTGTG
>LT658755.1:0-15007 GCA_900128575.1 Stramenopiles sp. TOSAG41-1
AATACCTGGCCGTGGTGGAGCTGGTTTTATGCCATCTGCCGACGGAAAATATCTGGCCGTGGTGGAGCTGGTTTTATGCCATCTGCCGACGGAAAATATCTGTTTATAGTAGGAGGTTTTGCTGGTAAAGAAATGAATGATGTTTATCGCTACGATATCGAAGCGCAAACAATGTCTAAAATTTACGAGCAAGACGACGACCAAGAGACCAATCCATTACGGCCATTTAGTGTCAGTTGTGGGGGAGTTTTGCATGGTCTGATTCACTACTTTGGAGGTGAAGTGAACCCATCGCAAAAGGGCCATGAAGGTGCTGGAGGATTTAGTAACGAGGTGCAAGTGTTGGACGGCAGCACCGGGAAAATGGACGGCAAGGCTGTAGCGATCAGTGGTCAAGCTCCGCGGGACCGCGGCTGGACAGATGCCGCAGTGTTACGTGAACACGGCGAGGACAAACTGGTAGTCTTTGGTGGGTTAAGTGGCGACGACAGCAACCCAATACGCTTGAATGACGTCTGGGTTCTCGAGAAGTAAAAAATGAACCATTTTTGTCTTATCCAGCTTGGAGAGTAGAGAGAGAACACACAATATAATAAAGTTTATGATTAGACTAATAAATATAATATTATTACATTGTTAAATTACTACTCTAACTCATAGATCAAATATAGCTAGTGCTAGCTAGCTACTTATTAATTATTATTGTCTCTAATAATAATAAAAAAAAAGTAGCAAGCACTACTACGAGGAGTGAAAATAATTGTCTTCATCATCACATTAATATTAATAATATAATAAGAATAGTAAAAATAGTCATTCATAATAAAAGAGATTAAAAAAAATTATAATGAGTAATACCCAAGCACATCCATCAAGTGCTGTGGTGTATAGGCACACCCGCTTATACGATTACCATTCTTAACATGTTTTGCTGCAGCCCTCACACTTCGATCAGAGGGACACATACAAATGTCATAACCTGAACCAAGATCATAGTCATTTTTAAATTCGTGTATAGCATTTCTACCACTGTAACCTTGCCCCTTTAACCACTTTTTTAACAAATTTTCAGGAAAATTTTTGCAGAATTTTGGCGGTTCTTCCTCGTCAACTTTTGTGTCCGTGTCCGTATTCGTGTCTGTTTTTGTTTCCCATTTGTTGTACACGTAGTAGCCACCAGCACTGACGACAACAACAGCCGCAGCAACAGGGGAACCGAGAACAGCTGCAATACCTGCACCGACAGCCTCAGCACCTGCTACTAGTGTACCCCATAACCATGAAGCTGCAGTAGCAGTTTCTACTAATTGTAGCAAACTCCGTCTTCTAAGGTTAGTCTTTAAGGCATATGTTGCAATTATATATGTAGAAATGTACGCGTCTATAACTTCCGGTTCCAAACCCTTCTCTTTTAAGTGCGCTTTCATCGTTTTTAAAACCTCTTTTGCTCGATGTAGCAAACTTTTGTCTACGGATCGCATAACATGTTGAAGTTTTCTTATTTCTTTTAATTTTATGTGTGTATTGACTGCTACTTCACAAACAAGATTGTCAAAGGTATGGGTTTCTTTATTGTCTTCCAAAACCTTTTGCAAATCTGTTTCGTTAGCGTTTTTTATCTGTATAAGAGCATCTTCTATACACTTTTTTGTCAGACAGTTTTTTTTAGGTAAATCGCTGGATCGAGACTTCATTTTACAATGAAGTTGATGCTTTACTTTGTTGAAGACTGCTTTTACACGATCTTTTAACTTGCGGAAAGAACGCTTGAACCTGTGTTTTATTTTTTTCCAGTTAAAACGTTTTTTCTCGCGAATACGTTCGGCGCAAACAACGAATTCATTGCTAGCAATGAGCAATAAGAATAGAACGCCCAAAGTATATCTGGTTGGTTTCATTGTAAGTGTAGAAGAAGTTTTAAATTTTAATAAAGTTTGGGCAAGGTAGTTGCGGTGTGAACGATCACCAAGCCTGTAAGTTTGCGTTTGTGTTGCAACCTTGAGCTAGAACTATTTTTTATTAATAGTAGTGTAGCATTGTAAGGTAGTGGTGTCTTTTTATTTTATCTTGTTGCGTTGCTGGTTGCTAAAAGGGTCTCCCCCTTTTTAGAATATTTTTTTTGTCGAAAAATATTCTTCCTTTATTTTTTAGTGATGGATGGTGGAGGCGGAAGAAGGAAGGGCTGCTATAATATAATAATTTTTGTTCGACGAAGTGCTTCTTCCAGCAGCAGCATCATCATCATGAATGCCCCGATCCTCACTGCTGCTGGCCGGGGCGGCGCGATACCACAATTTGGACAGGGGAGATTAAGGCACCAATGAGCCGGATCACTGCTCGGGCGTTCAAGCCAAGTGAGAACTTCTTTCGCCGTGCACGTTTGACAGGGATTACACAAAGAAAGTTTTCTTTCGGCAGTGCTTCCATTGCAAAGACGTTACGTCGGCAAGCTTTTCGGAAACCAAGCAACGTGACACGCAATAATCTAAATGTAAACCAAAGGGGCGTATCATGGTTGTCGTCGACAACAGATGACGGTATTTTCATGGACGATTTTGGGGATAGTAAGCTTAAGGAAAGGCATGACTATTACGAGGTCAGCGAAAAAGTAGCACGTGAACTTCGACAGCAGGAAATGCGTTTGTCGCGTGTTGTAAATCAGAATTCAGACATAGCAGTTCAGAGCAAAGTCGATGCGCTTGAGGCTAAGCGTTTAGCGTTTCGTTTATCAGCCGAGTTGCCGCGAAGTTTCCTGCTATATTTTAAAAAGGGCATAGAGAACAATATGTTTATGAGTGAACCAAGCGGGACATCTGAGAAAAACATACGGAAATTTTTGAAAGGGCTCGACAGGCACGCTAAAAAGTTGAACTGTATGCCCGTTTTTTCCGAACTAGCTCTATTTTTGGGCATCAATACCGTACATACGCCTCATTTAAGTAGATGGAAGTCTGAACAAACGCATCTATCGGTGTTAGATGATGATTTATTACGAGTGGATGAGTTGCCACGATTTAGGGGATCATTTGAAACTCCTACTGGGACGAATGAAATGATTCATTTTTTTGATGACATATTTGCTATATTTAGATGCCGAAACTTTCAAAGCAAAGCTTACCAGGAGCGTCTGAGTTATATTACTAGCTACTTAGAAAAAATAGGGGGGAAAGCTCTGTGTAGCGCAGCAAGAGGATTTAAGCAACCTTACTTGCCGGTTTCGAATGAACAAAAACTTCTTGCACAATATCCTGTTAGTGCTTTTCTAGTAAATCTACAATGGTTTTACGGAGACAAGCTGAATTTGCGTAAAATCAAAGACATGCTAGAGCCAAGTACTTTAGAGAAATGTGCAGACTTGTCCGTGTACGATATATTCATCAGCGCCTTGACTCTGGAATATTCCAATCTGAATCAACAAGACTCTTCAAAACATGAAAACCATGATAATGCAGAGTATGGAGAATTCCTTTCAGGAGCAATGGTAGACGAATTTGGTTTAAGTACAGACAGTATTAATGATGACCTAGATTTGGATGCGATAATGAGACAAGATCGAGTGATTAGAATACTTGACAAATTTTGCAAGCTTTTCCTAGACAACACACAAACAGAGAATTCAGCCGATGAAGAACCCGCTGAACTGACGACACAGTTTTCTACTTTACACAGTGTAATTTTGCCGTGTAAGTTTGATAGTACAAAAGAAAAAAATGATGAGATTGATACCCTTGTTGATGTAGCGCTAACTTCAGTAAATGCATCAATGACTAACCAAGAATCCAAAGAAATACAACATTATTTGGAGGGCTTTATGGTAGCACTATGCGGTAATTTTGATTCGTCTCTCTTTTCTCAGCACTTGGGTCGTTTACATGGTATCCCTGCTTCTTCAATATGTTCTGATATGGACAAAAGGCATGTTACTAGTCTTAGAAATGTTGTATGGGGAAATATACTTCCGATTAAATGCGATGACTACCATTTTGACGAAACGTTGCTGTTGCTTCGAAATTACTTTGCTTTACGCGGCGGCAATGGTTTTAAGCTAACCGATAAGGTAGTTAAAGATATAAACGCAACCCTGGAGGAGAAGTGGAATAATGCTTGTAGTGAAACTAGCGAAGAAAATGAGGGTGATGATGAAGCACATTTATCACCTGAAGAAATCGTAAAAAAGCGAGCTATGGCTCCGAGGCCGGGAATGATGGATGAGTCTTTGTGTACAGACAAGATCGTATCTTTATTGACAAAATCGCAGGTGAAAGACCTCTGTGAATGCATAAAAGATTACCAAAAAGCCTTGGTAGAAAATGCAAAGGTAGCTGCAAAGAAAAAAAAAATACGCCAAATTTTTTTGCATTGCGGACGCAATTCAAATTTAATTTGGCCTCAACTTGTGGGTTTAATACCTTTCATTGATACGCAGCGACTCTATTTGAAAAAGCTGTCGCATGACAAATATGCATCAAAAACATTTTCTCTAAGTCTACAGCCGTTACCAGACAAATTTGGGTGGGACACCAGGACATTTAATCAGAAAGTACAACAAAAAAGAATTCCAAATTGGAAGCCAGTTGAGAACCCTGAAAATGATGTCTTCGGAAATGCGGAGCAAAACATTCATTTAGACGTGAATGAGACCCTCCCGCTTGAAATGGCAGGTGAGGCAGAGGGTGATGATGGTATGTTGGTCCTACCTGGTATTCTGAATGATGAAAAAGGCATAGTTTTACGCGATTTACCTCCATTAATTTCGGAGGACGAGATTCTTGAGAGTTTGAGCCACATTGGAAAAGTTTCTTCAATACATATATTCAACAAGGATTTTTATGGCGCTGATAAAAGCACATGTAGTGCAAATACTAGGCTGAGAAGCTTTCTGCAGAATCGATTGGACTTGAAATCCTCGAATGTGCTGAAGACTGGTAAAGTGAAGATGGCGGCAAAAAATCCAAACACGGAAACACCGATATTTGCTTTTGTTGAGTTTGAAGATATGAAAAGCAAGGAAACAGCAATGTCCCCGGCATTGAAGGTCTTTGGTTGTCGTTTAGCATCTGAAATTTCTGCCAGCACTTTCCCACGGTCTTATTTTGTAGAGGCTAGGGGATCGAAAAGCGGTGGCGAGAAGGGCAAGTCAGGAGGTACGGATGCTTCACTTTTGGACGCAATGAAAATTGAGAACTCGTGTAAAATCAGTGATATAAAGGAATTCTGCACGATAGAATTGCATAGCACAAAGTATTCGGCAAATAGAATGGAATATGCAAACGAGTTAAATGATAAACTGTCTGAAATGTTCACAATAAGCGGCGGCCCCAATGAATATCCCAGCGATAATAGCACGAGTTTGGGGATGCAAGAAGATATAGATGTCACAAATGCACTTGTTCAAGATGGCAAGTGCTACTTGCACTTCCCAACCTTTATTGCGGCACAAAAGGCGTACAATGCGCTTACGATACTTAGCAATTCAAATGAAGGCGTTTTTGAGCAGCCTATGAGGGTAAAATGGTATATGAGCAAAAGTAGAGTTCTTGATACAGATACAGATGCGGATAGTCGAGACTGGAAGAATACAAGTGGATTTCGTGAAGTCGAGAAAGACAAGGACACAATATTTTTGGAGAACTTGTCTAATTTAATCTGAGGCACACATTTGCATAGAGGCCTGTAGGATTAGCCCACCTGGTTTGAGAGAAAATTAGATATGTGGTGTGGTACTCATAACAATATCATATCGTGTACCGTAAAATAAGTTTTATCGTACGTACCATATCGTACATATCACATATATCATATCATGTTGGATACTTAGTAACCTTAAAATCATTTTAAATTATTGTTTAAAATTTATATCATGTCAGAAGTAGTTTTATTTTCCCGCCTCATATGCATACATAATGCGAGTGTACACATTCGTGTATATGTGTGTAACTTTTTCGATACGATATCCTTATTCTTCGGCTTCTTTTGGCAAAACCTTCCTGGCATCGTAAGTGGGCGGTATAACTGTGCTATGGTAAAATTTCTTTATCACTTGCCATTGTGGTCGAGTTCCGCAAAGGGCTCTTAAGTTAGCAATGTGTGGACGTTTTTTTTTTACATATTCAAAAGCTTGATCACATGTCCATTTTTTTGACTTCAGAAGAAAGCATAACACAACTGTCGTGCTTCGTCCCTTCCCAGCATTACAGTGTACATACACACGACGTCCTGGATTCTGATTTTTTATTTTCTCAATGAATGCCACCCCTTTCATACAATTCTCTAAAGTTGGAGCACAGTAGTCAGGTGTAGATATGAGGAGTGACTCCATTCCAAAATTTGTTATGTCCTCAGACTTTATGACAAGTTCCCAAGGCATATTCAGCGTTACGATTCCAGCAACGTTATGCTTTGTTTTTAGTTCATTCAAATGGTTCTCTTCCCGCGGCAACGACCCTAAAATTACCGAATCATCTATCAGAGTATACTCAAAAGGTCTTTTCTTGTTCTTAAACAAACGAATGAACCTTGCGTTGCAGTTTTTCCACCACAACGGCCCGAACCCAGTCAAAAGTGTGAATACCAGAAGCAAAAACGGCACAAAAATCGCTCCACCGACTACAATCAAAGCTACTACAAGCGCGTCCATGACCTCGGCGAATGGCGCCGAAGACTAGCTCTTTCAAGTGAAATCGCGTACATATCTGTTGACATACCCCCCCGATGCGCCGTTGTAACCACCTCATCGGGAAAATCAACCCCTCTTCTCCTTCTCTTCTCTCTTATTATTATTTTTTTCTTCTCTCTTTTTTTTTATTTTTTTTTTTTTTTTTTATTTTTTGTATTTGCTTGTTGTTGTTGTTTGTCTTTGTTGTAGTGTAAGTGTTTGTTCGTTGTAATATTATTATTTATATATTTAGATTGTTGTTGTTGGATTTTTATTAGCAAGTAGTAGTACTCTCATGATAGGTAACTACTTTACTCGAACAACAACAAAAAAAAACATCAAAATAAAAAATAAATTACAGACTAGTGCTAATAGTAATTACATACAGTATTGGTATGATGATGGTTATGGTAGAGATAAGAAGATAAAGAGGGAAAATAATTTTCAATATAATAAATAAAATTAATATAAAATAATTTATCATTATTATTTACTATTGAAACTATTATCCATTATTATTATTGTGTTTTGTTATCATTCTATCTCGCTCGAGTGCAGCACAGCATCATAGCAGCAGAGTCTACTACACTATCTACTTCGTAATAATAAAAAATAAAAAAGAAGAAGAAGAAGAAAAAGTAATAAAGTCGTCGTCGTGTCGTCGTCTCGTCGTCGTCATCACAAGAAAAAAAAATAATAAGAATTATATGGTATACTCTCCGGCTTCAAACCTCCTTGTACACGGGTCTAAAGAGAGGCACCCAACTTTTCGTCTACGCCAATGACAATATTAGCTATTATTGGGGGTGGCCCAGCTGGTATTTTACTGTGCGCGGAGGCATACCTTCGTTTGTCGGAGAATGCGAGTAAATGTGGTAGCAGCATGATTTATTGGTATGACAAAGGTGGTTTCCAGTCAGGAATACTCAAACAATATGCTGATGTTCCAGCGAATACGAAATTAGACTATCTCGATAAGCGCTTAAAATTTTTTACAGAGTCTCCTATAGGTCCAATGGCAAATTTATTTCCAGAAATTCAACGTTGTATTGATGTTATTAGACAGAACAGTTTTAAATCGCCTGAAATTCTGGAGCAGGTTGATCCGTGCAGGGACGGTTGGCCCCGTATAAAAGATTTTTCTCTAGGGTTATTTCTTGCACTTTCAAATGCGTTAAAATCGATAACTTGGATTCAATGCCGACCGTTTGAAGTGACTCGGTGTATTATGAATAGCAAATCAAAAAAGTGGTCAGTGCTTTATAATAAAAGACCAAGAGTGTCTGACGCTGATGCCAACATAGACTTTCCTTGCTTTTGTTGCGGTGGGATACCGTCTAGGCTTTTAGATAAGAAAATAAGGCACCTAACAAAAGACAGTGTCAATGTTATCAAAATGGAAGACGCGCTATCTTTTCATGAAATAAAAAGAACCGTTAAAAGCACAGATAAGGTAGCAATAATAGGAAATTCCCACAGTTCAGTATTAGCCATTAAAAATTTAATCGAAGCATCGCATGTGCATCGGAAAAATATCATGGTGTATGTTTTGAAACCAATACAGTTGGCGATTTGGCATGATAAAGGCGCATACAAGTGGAATTCAACTGGAATCAAAGGCCTGGCTAGTGCTTTTGTATTAGAAGACCAGAGCAACGAAGATTCGATTTTCAACCGCGAAATTCACGTTAATACGTTGTGGGATACGCTGACAGACAAACCACAAGAATTTCAACATGTAATTCCGCTTATTGGACTAAGGTCAAATAAATTGCCCCGTATTAGTATTGGTGTTTCAGAGTCAATAAATAGAGACGAAATAAAATTTGACGCTAAAAATGCAGGATTGTATTACATGGGAAGCCATATTGGATATGAGATGGGATCGTCTAGACCAGAGTATTATACTGATAGCTCAGGTTCAAAATACCCCGTAATTGCAATTGAGGGTGGCATTGAAACAAGCAGAGAAGGGTGGAGGAATGAGCGAACTGTGGGCTGGGCATTGTTTCGACGAAGAGCAGTGCAAATAACCAAAAATATTCTATGGCAAGCTACTAAGCCAAAAGTTAAATTTCAAGCAGCAATGTAGTGTATAAATTTAAGTATCCTGGACGCCAGAAAGCAGAAGTGCATTTTGTAGGGTGATAGCTAACATGTTGACCCGTTTAAAATAAATTCAGATCTTACGGTGTATCATATTTCGTGACGATATAAATTTAGTAGAGATACGACAGACAGGCGAAGATATACACGTATGAATGAAATATGCACCCCTGTATGTATGCGTGTGTGTTGGTTTACATTTTTTTTATAAAAAATAATTTTTGAATATATGAAAGATAATTTTTGCGGACATTCAGGTATCTGAAAGGTGTTTGAACTCATTCCTACTTATCTCTTTTGCTTCTTTTGCGCTGCATTTTTCTAAACCAACGCTGCAAATATACGGCTGCACATAATTTTTTGTAGTTTTGGAGAGATTTTAAATATTCGAGCATAACCTGCATCTCATCCCCAGAAGCAGCTCGAGCATTACTACCAGAATGTTCTTCTTCGCGTCTTGGATTATTATTCGTGGTGGCATCCATAGCATTTGATGAATTTTCCAACCCATTATGTACACTATTATCGCATTCTTCATTATTTGACATATTATTTGAGCGCCACCTTTGTAAAAAAAATTGAAGCAAAACTATAACAAAAACTGCCAATATTGTCAAGCCAATAAAAGCTTTGTACATTGATTTAGTAATCCAAGGTGTACTGCTATCAAACATTTTTCGTACCGCATCATTCCATTGCATTCGACTCAGCGCCAATTGTACAACTACCTCAACCTCAGAAGTGGGAGATAAGTCCAATGTCCGTTGAAAGTATTTCTTTGCAAGTCGCTTTTCAGCAACACCTGGCGATTTATAAGCATGATCATTAACAATACCGCCTGCAAGTATCTCAGCACGTTCATACATTGTTGCAAGCGAATAGGCCCCTTGGGCATTTCCATTTGCTGATGCTTTTCGATAATAATCAGCAGCTATTGTCAAATTCTTTTTGAGCCCTCCCATTCCATAGTAGTAGTAGTCACCAAGTCGTAAGTCATGGTCGTGATTTCCTTGCTTTCTAGCTTTTTGGTAAAAAAATAGAGCCAACTGCTGTAAATTTTTCTTCACATGATCATCATTTGTAGCGAGACCCTGATCCACGTTCGTATCCCTTCCCGCTATGCTATTTTCATCTACATATAGGCGATCCAAAATGTATGCGGCATTGCTTTGGGCAACTTCGTACCCCATTTCAGAACCTTCCAGATATCGAATCAATGATCGTTCATAATCTTTTATTAGGAAATTATTGAAGCCACGCCTTACTACATTTCCCCAAGAACCGTGGTGAGCAGCAGGGCGTAAATAGTCTACTGCAACTTTACACTGCCGACCATGCGTTTTATCCATAAGCGCTATTACACCCATTTTACAAACAGAAGGGAAATGCCCAAAATCTTGGCTTGCTCTTCTGAACAAGGCAATAGCCGCTGCCACATCTTGTTCTACACCTTGCCCTTCGTATAAGCAGTGCGCAGCGTTGAAAAGGCTGTCACCAGCATCCCCTTTATCAGCTGCACGCTTAAAGTATTCATAGCCTTTGGTTTGATTTTGTGGAACATCGCCTCCTACAAAGTATATAAAACCCAGACCGTTCAATGCCCGAGTGTGGTTTTGTGCGGCAGCCTTTTCATACCAAATTATTGCATCTGTAACATTTTTATCGATTCCCTCCCCTTTCAGCAACATATTTCCGACACCAATTTGGCCATTGGCATTATTGTGGGGTGCACTACCGGCCATTCGATACCACCTTTGAGCCTCTACTTGGTTTCTAGCGAGACCATGGGCGCCATAGTAGTTTAGGTCGCCCATTGCTAACATCGATGGAACATGCCCTTGTTCGGCTCGCAGCCGTTGCATTTCAATCCTTTCATCCTCATCACCAAGTTCACCCTCATCAATGTGCTCTTCAGTTTCCAAGGTAAGCCGTTTGTGAGAATGAATTTGTTCTTGTCCACCACTATGATGCTCTTCCAAAGCTTTTTGCGAAACGATGTCGTAATAAAAAGCTGCACTCTCACAGTCAGCTTCAACCCCTATGCCATTTTGATACCGGTGTGCTAGTGCTAATTGTGCATTTGTGTTGCCATGAAGGGCTGACAAATGGTATAACGCGGTTGCGTATGTTTCATAGTCGGGCCGCAAAGAAATTTCCATACCATCAGGCGAAATATCTGTGTTTTCACTGCCCCCTATTCCCAGACCAGAGCTATGCATGACCCCAAGTAACCACAATGCATCGCCACTGCCAAGACGAGCAGCTTTGAGAAGAAGCCGGTACGCTCTTTTTGAGGACGCTTCGATTTCACTCGCCCCAAACAGTTTTCCTCTTAATTGCTCTATGCTTTTATCTAAAATGTCGGCATGGTTGAACAACGCTCCCATACTTAATTCGCTGCATTTGCTGTCATCGCCAGCGTGCGCATTGGCCCCATGTAACAGCAAAGAGGCCCCCAAGTATAATGCTTCAGCGTGATTCAGGTTACCAGCCGCTTCTAACAGGTCCAAAGCTCTAGCAAGCTCTTCGCACTCCGTTATCAAGAGTTTCGCTTCCTCATACAATGTCTTTGCATCATCATCTGCTTCAGCCATTGTCAATTTCATCGTGTTACCCATGGTATAAAGATCCTTTAATGACTGTTCCCCAATGAAGCTGTCGCTAGATTTTATACTGTATCGAGCATCCAACGCACTAGTAGTACCATCACACTGACGTTTTGCACTTTCTTTGCAATCTTGCTTGGCCTTAATCTCCCCCTCGAGCTGCAACTTAATGTCTTCTCCAACAGTCACAGCTGCGAGAACATCCAACGCAGCTTTAGAGGCAAACGGGTTCGACTTCTCAAATTGTAGTTTTGTTGAGTCGACTCCCTCATCATATGTTTGGAAGCTATGAAAGCTGGACTCTAGAAAGCTCTTTCCAATTGCATAAGAGGACAGTCTCAAATTATATAATTTGATTTTACCTATCATAGCTTTTGCACCTGTAAACCACGGGTCCTTCCCCAGATATAAGTTGCCATTATTTGGCAAAACTTCCGAGGCATAAGATACGTTAAGCTCCAAAAGATCATTAAAATATATGTAAACGGAGTAGGCACCACCGCCAGCAAAATTATCCTTACGACGATCATTTCCATCTTGATCCCCATTTAAAGGTGTAACCAAGCTAGATTCACTGCCCTCGCCCACAGGAGGAATTACTATAGCCTTTGATTTAGCATCATGGCTGCGCTGCCCATGTGCCGACGATCGATTATGGAAAACAAATGTCAACAAAGTCCACGTTCGCAGCGACAATTCGTTTGGAGTTTGGCGTTCAGTATCTAAATTTGTCGTTGTGCTCATACGTAGACTTAGATGTCTAGAGTGGGGATTCAACCAAACTGATGGCGTCCGATGACCATCATTCGGATTTGGTCCCTTGAAAAATAAAGCCCGATGTTGTCCCGTAGAATCCTCCATTAAATAAATCCACATTTGTATCGTCCATGACGCAAATGTATTCTCGGGCAATGCGTGAGGCGGCAAAGTAAGACCTTTGGCCCCGTTCATAGAAAGCACCCCGGCTACAGTATAATATGGAGTTGGTTTTCCAATATGAATGGCGCCTTCGTTGGCATTGTCTTTGAGCACGATTTCGTTTTTGCAGTGTTGCGTTAATAGGGATGTGTTTCCATATACGATAGGTGGAGCAGTAGCGATAAAAGCTGGATCAGAACTGCTGTGAAGCGTTAAGTAAAATGACCCTGGATCGCTAAAGCGGATATTTAGCATACCACCTGTTATGTTAGCTATAGTCTCATTGATGTGTTTCCATTTTCGTTCTAAGACATCAGAAGGAACTTCGACAAACCTCTTTCTCAATCTCACTTGCAATTTTCCTATCTGAAGCTTCTCCCGTGGAGCTGAGCCACTGTGATTTGTCACTGTAATTCTCAGTACCTTCTCATTTACCCATGTGCCGCTATAGTTTTGCCCGATATTTTCAGAAAATGAGAGAACTTTATCAACACCAGTTTTATTTGATACATCAAGTGTGTCAGTGGCTTGATCAAAGGTAATGGTCAATGCAGTTGGTTTTGTGTCGGTAAGCGCACCAAAGTATCCTTCTGCAAAAGCAGACACAACCTTCGGCTCGTTACAAATGTCTGCGTCCACCGCACACCAAACGACTTGTCTTTGTTTCGGCGGACCAAGCAATTCCTTTTCTTCTTCTACCAGCTTTTCAATTTTTTTATTACATAAGTTGTGTGTTGCAAAAACGTCTCTGGTCAACGTATCTTCACGGTTTCGGTCTAGGTCATCTTTCATATTGATAGGCTTCTTGCTTCCGTACATAACTCCTTGCTCGCCACGGACTATGCTCAATGTCAGCGAGTTCTTCGAGTCCACGTCGCAATTTTTTCGTAGCAAAGAAAATGGTACATGCCAGTCAACTGAAACTAAATCAAACACACACATATTTTGCACCGTAATACCTGGAGCAATTGCATTTTCCTCTAACAGACGGAAAGCAAGGTAGGTATCATTTTTATGGTTTGCAATAGTCGACCCACCCACAGATTCTAATTCCGTTCCAGCAGTATATTGGCAAAGCAGTACCAGCGTTGTTACCACTGCGTTGAGGAGACGCAGTCGCCCCAGACTAAGCATCTCGATATTATAATCGAACGATGCCAAGCACATGCGCCCCCTTGTCGCCTAGCTTTACGGTTTGAATTGATGGAACGTCTTTCAGATGGCGAACGCGTGTCGTGTTGCTCGCGAACAAATCAATCTAATAATAAGCGAAACAACCCCAGCATCTCTCTCTACTATCTATACTTACTATCCATCATATTATTATTTATTATTTTATTATAGAAGAAGAAGAAGAGAAGAAAAAAGAAAAAGGAGAATGGAATAGAGAGTAAGTAGTAGTAGGAGTGACTTATCATCCAATTGGAAATCGGTTGCGATAGCTATGGAAAGTTATACTTATAAAGGTTTCGATGACTCCTAGTAAAAGAGAAAATAAATTGAAAAATGATAATACGATGGAGGTGGTGAGAGACTTTTTTTTAAATTATAATAATAATAAGGACTAAGAAGAGAATATAAATAATTATTATTTTTAATAATAAAATACTACTAGTCTACTGTGTAGTAGTAGTAGTAAGAAAGAAAAAAAGAAAAAAAGAAACAACCTTGCTGGGAAGAAGAGAGAAGAAGAAGAAGAAGAAAAAAGCAACTCTTAATAAATTATATTATATATATAAATAAAGAGAAGTCTCCCCTATATTACTTACTGTATCGATCGCTTCTCTCATTACTGTGCTGCAATAACATCTTATAGCTCGACCAAACTACGATTCAGCAGCGCACCAAGACAAAGGCAAAAAGCAAAGGTAAGAATAAGGTAGCTGTGCAATATTGGGGTGAGGTGCAACTACCACGACCGAAAAGGAATTGCATAGTGCTACAATGAATAACATCAAAGTGAAGCTGGACAAGAATCGAGTTAGTCGCCAAGTAGAGATCGATTGGAAAAAAGGTTATGTTAAACGCACAACCAAGCCACCTGCGACCAAGCGACCACTGGACCCGAAAGAAATATTCGATAAGTTCGACTTAGATGGGCAAGGACGGCTTGAAGTCGACGAGTTTAAAGAATTTTTGAAAGCCATAGGTCTGACCAGGCGTAACAATGAAAGCGAAGAGGAGTATGAAGCTTGGGTCAACGAAGAGTTTGATAAGGCCGACACGGATAACCGAGGTTTTCTGAATTTCAAACGTTTTTTGGACTGCTACAATCACTTTAAAAGTTCTACATACATCAAGACTTTATATACTGAAAAAAAAAAGCCAAAACTCAAAAGAATTGTTTATGCAAATGGAAAAATAGAGTTTTTTGACAAAAGCTCAGAAAAAGTTGTACATACTGTTAAGGGCCCTGAACTAGAAAAGTTGGAGTTTGTAAACTACGAACAGGGAAGAGACTGGCATGTCGAATATGATCCAGACACCGGAAACGTTCCATTGTATGTATGTAACAAGACTAAGGAACGGACAAATTCTCACCCATTGAGTTTTGCAGAAATTAGAAGGCTACAAAACTCGTAGAAAAGAACATACGCTTAAAAATATTCTATAAGTACTAAAAAAAAAAAAATAAAAAAAATAAATAAGTACTATGATTAAATATTGATANATTATGTTAAAGAAAATTATGACTCTCCTTCACAATAATACAATAAAACCA
>LT658756.1:0-14992 GCA_900128575.1 Stramenopiles sp. TOSAG41-1
GTACAGTAACAAAAAGAGACGAGCCTATCTCTTCAAAGTCCTTTTCCTCTTCTACTACTTCTCTGTGTGAACACTACTGTACTTCATAGGTAAGTAAGTGTACGACTGTTTTCTTTCTGTTGTATTTTATTATTTATTTTATTATTTCGCTTTTTTTCCATTATTCATTGATGATGTATAATAATATGTGTTATAATTGTTTTTTTTTGCCCATAAATTCATCACCAGAATAATAAGAACAATAATAGACGACTAATAAATAATAATAATGCAGCAAACTTATTTCAACAACAATAACAACAGCAACAACTAATAAATACTCTGTATTGCAATATTTTATTATTTTAAACTTTATATATTTGAAAACAAACAACAATAAATAACCAATATAAAAAAATATGAAACGATTATTATTAATAATTATTTTTTTTTATTTTTTTTTATTATTGTGATTATTATTAATAGGAACCAATTGTCTGTGTCGAGCGGGAAGGCAGCGAAACTGGTCTGACGTTCAATGTTGATCAATATCCTTGCACAAGGAAGCAAAGACAAATAGATTTATTCCTAGCTCCCATCTGAAGTCGCTGGAAAGAATGGAAACGCCTCTCAAGATAGATTCTGGCGTTGAGGAAGACGTCGACTCGGCCCTGATAGAACCAAGGACAACACTTTTGTCGAAAGAGGAAGTGCTTCAACAGGATTTAGAGAACGATGGGTTTGGCCCAGATGATGACCGCACTGTTGTCAAAAATGTACACGATGATGTTGCTGAATGGATACAAGAATACTTTCAGTTTCAAGGTTATTCCATGACACTTGAATGTTTTCAAGCAGAGTTTTTGAGTAAAAAATATGCAGTGAACGTCGAAAACGCCGTCAACAATACTGACTTCGACGGCATAGCGAGCAACAGAAAGAGAAAGATTGAAAAAATTATGAAGTACTTCGAGGAAGGAAATGCCGAAAGTTTCACAAATGAGTGGAATAATAACATACCATTGCACGTACGAGAGGCCGAGACAAGTGCGAGAAAGACATTTTTTATGGCACAAGTGTACTTTTTGGTATGTGCCTTCAAAGACTCACAAGCTGCTGTCAATAGTGGTAAAACATTTTCACCTAGAAAAACAAAATCCTCTCCACGTTTGGCACGATCACCATCGAAACGACAGATGAGAAGTCCAGCTTTGCAGACCGCCCTAGACCGATTCCGAGTATATTTAGAGGATGAAGGTGGAGACGTTACATCTATCGAACCTACACTTGCGAAGTACCATGCCTTGATGTACGTGTCAAATCCTAACCGAAACGCAGATTTTCAGCACATGTTTGACGAAGGTACTTCAAAGAAATGGGTCGCTGGCATAAAGAAAAGCATTACTGATGTCCTTGAATCTGTCTTGGAAAATGTGCCGCTTCCACGTTTGCTTCAGATGTACGAATCGTTTATGACAAGCTATAAGGGATTTGACGAACAATTGAAAAACCAACAGGAAATGGCTTTGGATATGCAGCGGATTGCAAAGCGTTTGTTTCAACTGTCTGTTAAGGTTGCACGCGACGCAAGTGCAATGATCAACGTCAAACATACAAAGGGCTCGAACATAGATGAGAATACTGACTCGACACAACCTAAAGTGCCAAGCGATTCAAATGCCGAAATTATCAATAGCGACTACGTTTTCAGGGTACGCCAAACCCTTCGCGAATGTAGAGAAGACCTGAAAGGAGCAAGTTTACGTAGAAAGCAAAAGACCCCCAAAGATATGAATGCTGCGTTTGCAAAAAAACTACCACCGTTCTTAATGGGCCAGCCACCACCCTTGGATTACTCAAAAGTCCGAGAAGGAATGTCCTTAGCAGGTCAGAGCACGGCGCAGTTGATGGATTCATTGTGGTGGAGGCTAGTGTATAGCTCACCTCCAGCAATGGGCCATGTAATTACCAAGGAAAAATTCAAAGTTTTACAAAGCGAAATGCGCCACAATGTGGCAAGGGATGTATTAGATGGTGACATCTTTTGGATTATAAGGCAAGAAGAAGGTAGAGACTCGGATACTTTAATTAGAGAATGTTTAGCACTCAACCCCTCGCACCGACCCCTAGAAATGGCTGAACATGCGTTCCTTCGAGCAGGTTGCTTGAGGGTCATTGATGCATTTAGCAGTTGGCGTGAAGGAAGGAACTATCTAAAGAGACTCTCTAAAGAGGTCCCATTTTTGATCATTGATTTAGTTTCGAATGATATTTTGAAATCAGAAGGCACCCCAGCCTTACCATTATCAGCAAGCAGTACGGATGTCATACGGGCAAGGAGAATCACACGAAGGCATTCAATAAACTTTCTATTGAAGTTTAGTACTATTAAAAAAGCTCGTGACATTATGATACAAAACAACGTTCTTCTTTATGTTGCCAAAATAATTAATGGTTCCTTGGCTGCCACTGGTGCAGGTGATGTTGAGGAGGGCGTTGTTCGCCGTGGAATGGCGTTGTTATTGAACTTATTGACAGAAAGCAAAACTTTCGATGTCTTGGAAGGCAACGAAGACAAAATTGTGGAGCAGATTTTAGAAGCATGCTGCCTAACAATGGAAAGCTCTACATTGAAGGGGAAAGCAGCCGACCGTAGCGGAAGAAGGTATGCATCTGCAGCAATGTATGGCATGATGTCCCAATCTTCTTGCTGCAAAAAGGCGAAAGCATACGATGCCCGAATAAAGACTATGATTTCGAAACATGCTTTAGTTCGTTCAGATAGGTTTTTCGTGCATGAACTGGAATGTATATCGCAGCGAATCAATGGCGAAGAAAATGAGGCACCTGCTAGGCCGAGACCACCCAAAGAAGATCCTGAAAATGAGCAGGACCAATATGAATCAGATAGCGAAGATTATATCGGTGAGTATGGCGCTCTAGAAGCAACTCCCGTCCAAGACGCTTTGACAAGAAGCGAAACTTTGCTGAGGTCTGCCGAATACTCTTTCAAAGAAAAAATTGTTCCTGGCGACAACCAAGCCATCCGATCAATCTTGGATGCTGTGGAAGATGATACAGAAGAAGCACATTCTTCTTTAAGTGCACTGA
This sequence comes from Stramenopiles sp. TOSAG41-1, assembly GCA_900128575.1. Taxonomy (NCBI): domain Eukaryota; species Stramenopiles sp. TOSAG41-1. Next base: position 3,091 of record LT658756.1, read on the forward strand.
ATGACACTATTGGAAAAGACAGTGATGATGTTGTTTGAGTAGTGTATAGTTGAGTTGTGTAGACAACAATAAATCGTATTTAGACACAATTATATATATGACACAATTATATGATAAATTATAATTACTAAGTTAAATAAAATTTTAATCTCCAAATATATATATTGAGAGATGTAAAATACGATCGTACGAATATAAACTTAACTAAACTATGATAACATATTTACACTCTTACACTTGTAATTAGATTTTTCCAACATAAGAGAGAGTGTATATTTTTTACACATTGTTTCATACGATCACGCGACTGTATCAGCTATCATACAGGCTTTACAAATGGGACTACGTCGAATTGATATCCGCTTTTAGTGTACTTTATGCCCGCTTCAATGTAAAAAGAATGTGATCCTTTGGTACCATTATGTAGATTCATACCGTTTCCATTCGCATCTATCTCCATATCCTTTACTTGTAAACAAACATCTTTCTCAAGTGCCTTCGTGTTCTTTTTAATTGCATCCATGAATTTTGGATCGACAATGCCGAATTCATAGGCTACATTGGAACGATTGAACTCATTCTTTTCCCAAGCAACCTGGCGCAAAAGTATGATTAAGCATGCACCATAGCAGGCTATGTTGAAGTACTCTTTGGCATAAAGATTTAGTTTATTAGTCTTCATCCAGGTAGATTTTTCTTGTTTAAATGTGTTTGTGTTATTTTGAAGACCTAAACCTCGTCGTTTACCACCACGAAAACTATTCGTTTTACCGTTTCTTTCTTCTTGTTTGGTTTTCAAATCCCACCGTTTTCGGGAAAATTCACTTTTTGCTATGTACAAGTCAAAATCAGTCGATTCTAATAAAACGCTGGCGTAACCACAAAAAAAATCCACTTTCACGTTTTCTAATAGACATTTTTCACCTTTTTGACCACAAAACAATTCCGGATATTCTGATTCAAAAATGTACTGTAAATGTTTCTTTTCCGATACTTTCAAGTTTAGAGTGTCAGGAACAGGTATGACATTGCAGTTTCCATTTGTGTCTAGGCGTATCATCGTTGCAAGTTTAAGGTTTTGATTCATTTGATTATTCGTAGATGCTTGAACATTTTGTATATTGGATGTGGCGAAACCAAGAGGTGTATTGCCTAGACCGGATCCCTGAACAGCTGTCAGTTGGGGCACGACTGGTCCTTTGGAAGCATCATCGACTTTCGTAGAATCCCATCCCTCCTTCTGTAATAATGTGTATCCCCGGTACTTTGTCAAGTCTTTAGGTCTCGACATACTTTCTATAGCTTTTATGACCGACTTATCACGTTTTTGTGTTCCCTGCCAAGATTTGACCAGAAAAAATTTCTTAGTCTGCCCACCTTGTCGAGGAATAGCCCTTTCTTCCACGTTGCCACGAGATATTGAATCAGCATGTGTTTTACCAGGGTCACTTCTTTGCGGGCCATCACCCCAGAAACGGTCTCTTTTGTTTTGTGAGCTAAAGGAACGTTCTTGCTTGTCCCACGATGAATTTGGGGGTTTGTTTCCCCATCCATTGCCTTGGGTGTCGCTTTGGTTATGCCAATTACCAGAATCACTTCTTTGAGAGCTATTACCCCAGGAAAACTCTGTTTTAGTTTTTGAGCCATTAGAACTTTCAATTTGACCCCAGGTTGTTTTCGGGGCCTTGCTCGCCCATCCTTGATCCCCAGAGTAGCTTCGGGAGCCCCAGCTACGATTTGTACCACTATTGTCACGATTTCCCCAACCATGCCCTGTTTCCTGTCGAAGCCCCCAGCCACTGCTGTTACATTTATTGACATGTCGAAGATTGCTTTCGCTTCTACCATAAGACGAGTCTCTTGCACCACCCCGTCGTTTCCATCGTACACTTTGTGCGCTCCTGCCGCCCGAGCTTTGTTTAGTTGTAAACGATGACATGTTTCCAATTGTAGGCAGAGAGCATGCACTCCTACTTTGGCCAATCGCAAACGTGTACCAACGGCTACACCGTAGAATACTCGTTTGATTTTGAAAGTCGATGGTCGACGCGAGAATTTCATAGAAGAAGAGAAGAAGAAGAAGAAGAAGAGAAAAAAAAAATGAGTGTGTAGCCCTAACTATAATAATAATAGTAGTGTCCAATATATATAATTTCAAGATATGACATCCATCCATAATAGGATAATAATTGAAATAATAAGGACCCATAATTATTATTATTTCAGATACTGGCTAGCTAGTGCTACATTACAATTTTTCCTACTGTATTATTGCCTATTATTCGGGCAAGAAACCCGCAGCTTCGCTTGAGTATGATGTATAATTTTCTACTATGGTCGCCTAAAGTTATCCTACTCGATGCCCTCCTCTAGACTGTCTGTTTCGCTAAAGTTATCCCTGTGCCCTCCCTCCTGACAATGACTTCCGTTTTGCTTTTCCACATTTGCCACATAAATATAATAAAAATGCATGCAATCTACTCGACCAAGGCAGAGAGGTTGCTATCGTATCTGAGACGCTGTCACATAAACTCAGGTCTCCTGAGTAACCTGTATGTATATGTACCTGTATAAAAAAAATATTTTATTATTAGCTGATATATCAGTTATTATTTAGTCTAATATATTTTATTATCTTTTATTATACTGACTGTATATATATAATATATATATAATAATATATATTGTTTGTTATTATTATTATTATTATATTATTAGTATTAATAATGGTTGCCTGTGTGTGTTACTTACTTGCGTTCTTCAACGTGTGACGCACGTCCACCAATGGAAAGTCGTGGAGATAACTTGCATAACATTGCACACAGCGACTATAACAGCTATTGTGCCAGATGCAAACCCTTTGCCCCGGCAGACGCTTCTACTACAAGCGCGTACCGCTACCCGTCACTACATATGTTGACGAAAAAAAAATTGTCGTTGGCTATAACTGCTTGTTTGTATTGACGTGGATTCTCTCTTTAGTTTACTTTATTTTTTACACAAAAGGATGGAGTAATACCGCTCATGCTAGAATTACTTCAACTATGTGGATGGACGAATCCGTCTACTCCAAAGCACCTTTAAAATATTGTGACAATAGGGACTACGATTATTTTGAGTATGGAACATGGAACTACAGTAATATAAAGTGCAGAACTTACAGCGAGCAAACAGTATTTACGAAAGGAATTTCACCAGGAAATTACTGGGCGTCCACCATGTTCGTCGAGCGACTGCATAATATTGATGGCGATACCATCGTAGAAGGCTCAAGAAAGATATATTATGCAGAGCATGTGGAAGACATGATGATGGGACTACAGATCGGAGCAGAAATACCAGAACTAGACTACGTGTCGCAAGTTCCTACGACTTCTACCCCCATATATGTCAAGCTTCCGCGTTCCTTAAAAAGAAAACAAATTAAGGAAGCGTATAAAGCGCTTGGACTCAACTACAATCCAGCAGTAAACAACTCACTCATAGATATTTCTTCCATTTCGAATCCTAAACAATTGGTTGTGAAATTTACCGTTTCTCAGTGGTTAAAGTTATGTGGACTTCGATTAGACGAATATAACAAGACAATATTTGACTATCCTGGCATATCATATGGAAAGCCATATGTTCGAACAACAGGTGTTGGTGTGTATATTGATGCTGAATTTTCAAATCTACCCGTAAGAGACAATACATTTTCTCTATCAACAGACGTTATCAGCATGATTCTGCAGATAAATTGTGCTTTGAATTGGAATCGCGCAGTGTTGCCTCCTCAATCGACACCAGACCCGAATGTATTAAAAAAAGTTGATGCTTATGGAGTACGAATTGTGGTTAGAACCAAAAGGAACATGAATCATTTGTTGACTTTTTCATGGACTTCTATGGTTACATCCATATTTGACGTCGTTATATTCTTTTCCTTGATGCGACTTCTTGTTGTAGCATTTTTATTCAATTTCAATGGCAAAAAATCAAAGAAATGGCGGAAAGCAGCAAAGAAGCACATAAAATATTTTGTTACCGAATTACAGGAAGAGAAAATGAAAGAGAAACGCCAACGCAATTCAGTAGAGAAGAGACCTAGCGTAATCACTAATCCACTTTACAGCAAGGAAGGCGTTGAACAGCAATTTAACGTTTAAATTTTAGCATAAAGTAATGATTTGAAAACTCTCTGTATATGTAAAAATATAAAATTCAACTGGGTGTAATTTAAAATGGTTTTAAAGGTTACTAAGTGTCCAGCTTCACTATCCAAAGAACCTAACGTACAGAGTACTACTCTGTATAATATAAAAAAACATTATCTTGAACACTTAATATAAATCAGCATTATAGATAAGGAAGAATTTTTTCATTTATACATAAGACTTATTTGTAGTGTTGTCGTTTACAACACCTTGTATATATAGATTCGTGCTCGTTCATGCAGTCTAGCATCTTCAGAAAACCCAGGCAAGTATGGAAGGTCTTCCGAGACAGATAATTTTTCAATTTTCATATCATGCGCTAGTTGTTCTTGTATCGGCTCCCAAATTTTCCATACGGCTGTTTTGTGCGTGAAGACTATGTACCCACCGAACTTTACAATTCTACACCAATCATGGATAACAGATGGGTCCAAGTATGTTGTTGTCCCGACACAAACGAGCGCATCATACGAATCTGCTGCAAACGGTAAGTTTTTTGATAGATCAAATTTCAAAATGTTTTTGTAGGTCTTTGTTTGTTGTGCCAAGTCAATCATCTTATCACTTATATCTACACCGCATATGTCCATGTAACCATTTTTGTACAATTCCACTCCAACCAAGCCATTACCACACCCGAGATCTAATACTCTTGAAGTACAGGGTACTTTGGCCAGTAGTAATCGTCGCACAACCTCTTCTGGCATTTTATATCCCCATTTTTTAACTACAATTTCGTTGTACTCATTCGCCATTTGATCATAATACTCCTCGGGATCCATGCTAGACGCGCTATTTATATCTTGAAAGTTTGATGCATCTGAGGCCTTAGTATTCTCATCAGAGTTTAGCATCTTAGATGGCGAAGGTTTTGTTGCCGATAGAATCTTTGTGTATACCGTAAAGTCGCATTCACATGATAGCATAGGCACGATGTGTGGATAGACTTTGTTGAAATCTTCTGTCAGCCCTTTTACATACTGCATTCTCCTATACCACTCGTCCAATCGCTTTTTGAAAGGATGAACGTAGCTTTTTGGGGTTAAGAGTTCTAGACGAATTGTTTTACAGTGAGATCTTCTGCAATATTCCTCAGCGCATTGAATTAGTAGAGTACCAATACCCTGGCCTAAGTAGTCTTCGTGCACAGCAAGCATACCGAGTTCTCCAACTTCAGAGTCACCGCAAAAGCTATTGGTGACGTACACAGTTCCAACAATTTTTTGTTCCTTTTCTACAACACCTTTGTTTGCAACTCTCACTATGATCATATTATAATTGCAGCAGTGTTTCTTAATCTCCTCGGGATTTGTACGTTTGGCATGATTTTTCCACATACCCTTTTCTCCTCTGTTGTAGGCCAAGTTGACAATCGAAGCTATTTTATGCTCATCGCCTTTTTCAGCTTTGAGACTAGCAACGAATTCAACAGGAGGAAGCGTACTCTCGAAGACAAAATTATCACCAATCTCGTTTGCAGCTACTACACCTGACATCTTTACTTTAAATTCCAAGTATGGGTGAATAACAAAGCGGATTCACACTTTAGCCTGCCTTGCCTTTTGCGTATCCATTTATTCATCATCATTCTAATTCTCACCTCTACTAATAGTAAAAAAAAGGCGAAAAGTTGGGCCAGCCAGAATTACTTCGTGATAGTAGAGGTATAGTAGTCATTACTACTGATTCTTACGCTATATACTCTCATTCTTCATCCTTCTTCTCTCTCTGTAAAATTAAAATTTAAATTGTTGTCGATCTTTTTTATTACAACCATCATCAGCTTATTCAGCTAATAAATAGTAGCCCTAGTGCTAGGTTTACTGATTGTTATGATATTATGATGATGTGAGGAGGGGCTGATGATATTGGTAGATCCTCTCCATGCTGCATGATGATGGCACGCGAAACATAACTCCGGTTGGGTGGACATGTGTGTGTGTTGGAGATCTTACCGTCACCTGCGGAAAATTGCGTCGTGTTGGACATCGCATAAGGTCATAGAATTGAATAAAGGGATGCCTAAATATCCTGTTTGGAGCCTGGTTCTTGTTGCCTGGGTTTTATTCGCCTTCTCTGTGGTGGCGGAAGGAACATATGACTCTTCCTACGGTAGCACTTTGCTGGTCAAGGTTCAAAACACCTCCGCGTCGGAGAGACGCGTATTTGTTCACTCAGGTTGCCTAGTTGTAATGCTTGATGGGAATAAGTTACGCGAAAACATGGAGAATTCGATTATTGCTACTTCAAGGCCTTTAGGATCTCCTTGTGATAAAAATTCTGTCAATGGCATCGGAGTTAATACGAATGCAAGTTTTGCTCTAGTTTCCCACGGCACGAGCTTGTCAGCAGTATATTTTGCTCAGACGGAAACGGTTGGTTACCCACAAAAAGATATTGGCGATGCAGTGGACGTCGTTGTACAACGAATTCCTAGCTTAGTACACAGGGAAGGTTTGAACGCCACAACAAACTTTGTCGGATATGGTAGAATAACTAATGGCATGCGAGACGAAGAGAACAATCGCGACCTATTTATCGCAGTCGGCCTAGATGAGCAGAAGAACGGGCATGCTTTGATTATTGCTTCAAGCGGTAAAGGTGCCACGCTGAGCCTCAAGATAATTTCATCCTTACTTATAGGTCAGGGTGTCAATGACATTAGACCTTACGATGAACAAACATTTCCTAATTCTCCTATTTTGGCAAACTATGTCGATGGATTGAAGGTTTTGAATTATGATGTCAATACGAATATGTTGTCGATCGTAAATCAACAATCCATAACGTATCCTGATAAAAGTTCTCATAGTGATGGCATGGATGTCAACCCTAAGTTTGCTTACATTGCCGCGCAAGGAAATGGTTTATATGTTTATGACCTAAATAAGAAGGCGGTCGTAGGGAATACCGATGAAGGTTTAACGGGCTGGGCTGGTGGCGTTCGCGTCATCGGTAACTTTGCATTAGTCGCTGCTGACCCAGGTTTAATTATTTATGACGTAAAGGATCCGACCAAGCCCACACTTCAATATACGTGTAAAATGGGCGGTAGCGGTAAAGGTTGGAATTTGGCGACGGACAAAGGAAGCAACCTGGTTTTTGTTGCTGACAACCAAGGTGGTTTGCAAATTGTTGAGCTAGTTGACGATGGAAAGGGCACAATAATTGGGCACTTTGGACAGGGCGTAATTCAGAACTGTGACGGGTGATAGTGGCTCAACATTTGGCGTAAATGCACACAAGAGAGGAGAATATTTCAAAAAATCGACACATAAAGTCACATACAAGTAAATAAAAATCATCGAGGTCCGTTAGATACATACTTTAAATAATTGTGAAATACCGAACTCGAACATCACACACCACAATTTTTCCGAAACTTACACTACAGGGTCTTCTCCATACGCATTTGCTTCCGAAGCTGTGCAGTTGATAAGACTCCTAGATTTGATAAAGCCTCACTATGATCATCGTGTAGAAAATGCTGCGGTGAGGAGGTAATATCGTGTCTAGCTTTGTGCATGGAAGCAGTTCTATTCTGTTGATAAGGGCTTTGTGGTCCGAAGTATGACGTTCGCTTTAAATCTGAATCTATGTCTATGCTTAAATGGGATTTGCTTTCGCCACTTTTGTCCCGTCCATAAAGCTTCTTGAACGATCCATGATAGACGGTCTCAGGATTTTTCAATAAATCAGGTCGCGTTCCAGCAACAATGTCTAATAAATCATATACGTGTGATTCTAAAATCTCCATTCCGCGTATCGTTTCTTTTAACACTGGCGCTTCATTATTTGCTTTTCGAACTTCGATTGCATCCCATATGGCATGCTCCTCTGCTTGCTCTGGCGTCTTTTGCAATTTGCGCCCCGGCTTCTTCTTCTCTTGTTCCAGCTTCGCCTTCGCTTGTAAATGTTTTGATTGCGCAAGATCTTTCAATACTTTCAAAATCAAATCGCTTAAGCGATTGACGTTTTCCTCACTTTGGCGACGATGTTCTTGTTTTTTTTTTAGTTGTAATTTCAACGCTTTGGACATATTCTGTAACGCTTCGGTTTTTTGCTTAGCGCCGCTGAGTTGAGCCTCGTGTTCAATTTTCGATTCACGTAGCATTGCGAAGGCCCTCTTCCGTTTCTTCGACTCTACCTCCACACTCTCTTTCAAAACTTGAATCGACTCTATCAGATCAACAATTTTGTCATCGAAAGCTGTAATACGCCGGATAAAAACTTCTACAAAACTTGGACTCAGGCGCACACTTTCCCAGTGTTCAGCATTACGCAATCCGTCTATGTCACTATGTGAAAATAAAGTCATTTTGCTACGGCAAGCTTTTAAAAATGCATTGTAAACTTTTTGTGGTTCCACAGGCGGATATTTTTTGCGTCGAGGTAAGCTGGATGTTCCAGGCTGACCAAATGATGATGATAACGAGGAGCTACTCATTCGTCGACCGAACAATTTCCCGATGCCTTTCATGGTGTTTGAAAATAAACCGTGTCCAGGGTTTTTCAATGCCTTTGGATTGTGGCTTGACTCCTCTAACGCAGTTTTGACGACTCTTTCCATTTCAGCTTCTTGTGCAACCTGATTCTCAGCATTTTTCATTTCAGTGAAATGTACAAGACTCTCAATTTCACTATCAACATTTCGAAGATCTTTTTCATGCTTCTCCATAAAATTTTCCTCATCTTTTTTACATTGATGGATATCGAAGTTGGTCTCTTTTGCCTTTGACAATAAGTTTTTTCTTAGTTCTTCGTAGTACAAGTATTCTCTTTTGACTTTCTCAAACGTTGCTTCCAATGTCATTGAGTATACCCGTAGATCGTTCACCTTGTCTTTTTCTTTTTGTGTAATGATATTCAGTTGTGATCTACGGCGGCGTAATGCTGCAACTTCATCTTCTTTAATCGCAACTTCTTTCATCGCCTTCTTCTCTAACTGGGCGGATGCATTCCTTAAATTCAGTAGCTTCTTTTTCGCTTTACCTTTGAGTTTCATGCGAATTTTTTGAATGCTTTTTTTGGTATTGTTAATTTTGAGAGTCAAATCCTTATTTTTTTCCGATTCAACGCGAATCATTCTCATTAAATTCGCCTGTTTGGTCGCTAATTTTAACTGTTTTTCAAATAGAGTTTCTTTACGCCTACCTCTGAAAGCGGGTGCAGTGCTTGGTCTATTTAGTCTGCGCCTTGCGCTCTGTGTCGATGACTGCGACGATACCGATAGCGTAGATGAGTATTGCGAGTCTAAAGTATTTGATCGAGACCGAGTACGCGATGAAGGATGGGCGCTCATTGGTCTTGCACGCCCTACATGTACATACTTCGAAACTGGCTTTCGCTTGTTGTCATCTCTCTTGGGTATTCTTGACCTATCTGGACTCTTGACCAGCGGTTGCCGCATCGCCCATCGGGATACCTTACTACCCTTTTTCATCAGGGGCAGTTGAATCAACGGAGCCGACGTCAGATGTACTATACCGTGCTAGCAGTGCCTACTGAAACGCGTGCGCATCGGCGGTTGCGGGGTGCTCGTGCACGCATGAAGGCCGGTCGCATCAGTAGTAACGTAAAAGAGTGTAAGTTTGGCCTTTTTTCTTCTCGTCACCCTACTAGTAATGTAAATAACAAAAGCGTATTACGTAGTATCATCTATCTTATCAGCCTCAACGAATTATTACACGCTCAATTAACCAGGTCATTCTTAGGGGATATACATGTTATTTCAAGCATAGTCATATTAGTCTAAGAAAATGATATAGACAATATATCACTAGTCTACAACAATAGTATCGTTTCAGGACAGAGCTACAAATTCAGAGTGATAGGTAAAAAAATGATGTTATTGAGTAGTAAGAAAAATAGGATTAAACAAGCTGATAGGAGACTAAATCACGATTCTACACGAATAGTATGGTAGTTTAGACTCCATTATGTCAGAAAATATTTTTGTTCGACATAATAATACGAAAATTGTTCAAAACGATAATATGGACTAAATTATACATATTGTTTCATAAAATAAACATAATTTATCCTTTGGAATGTTTGAGAATAGCTAAACACAATGACCAGAATAGGTCACCGAGCTGTTTAGCAGGGCCACAGCCTTAGCTCAGCCACCTGACCATCCATTTGATTGCATTCAAACGAAGAAAGTGACCACAACAATCCTGAACCACCAAAGGCGATCCCATATAGGCATCCCGTGCTTGGTAGAGTATGGAATATTTTGAAAACCTCGATCGCCGTACTTCTATCATCTATCAACTATACTAAATAATAATAATATAAAAGAAAACAACAATAATAATAATAAGGAGGAGGAAGAAAATTCAATCATCTTAGCGTATCCGCAACCCGTCGGTCGCACAGTCTCCCCATTTCGACGTAAGATTACAAAATCGAAACTATACAAAATAAATTCAATACACAAGTAGTTAAATATGGCAGCAGTTGCAGAAGATAAACCAGTAGAAGTCGTTGAGGAGAACGAAGACGACGATGATATGCCTGAGTTAGAAGAGAACACCGGCGACAACAGTAACGAAGGTGGTGCAGAAGATGACTCTGCAGGCGGCAAACAAAACAGGTCTGAGAAAAAGGCACGCAAAGCTATCCAAAAGCTTGGAATGAAGCCAGTAGAAGGAATTCATCGTGTAACTGTTAAGAAAAGCAAGAACATTTTGTTCGTTATCAAAAAGCCAGAAGTGTTCAAAAGCGCAGCTTCCAACACATACGTAATCTTCGGTGAAGCCAAAATCGAGGACTTGAGCGCACAGCAACAAGCAGCCGCAGCGCAACAATTCCAGCAAACACCAGAATTCACACAAGCAACCACCCAAGACGGTAGCACCACAGAAAATAATAATGACGACGATGATGCAGAAGAAGATGGCGAAGTTGACGAGACCGGCGTTGAAGCCAAAGATATTGACTTGGTTATGGCCCAAGCAAGTGTAAGCAGAGCAAAAGCTGTCAAAGCCCTGAAAAATAATGATAATGACATTGTTAATGCGATCATGGAGTTAACAATGTAATTTATTGGCCATTGTCCTGTTCATTTTCACAACTCATGCACAATTTCGTATCCTGACAAGGAGATTCTACCTGATTGGGCAGCTTTTTCACCCCCAAGCGTTTTTTTCGTGTTTGACAATTCGCATGTTAATTTTCGCACGCGTTTGTTTGCACAGAAAAGAAGAAAAATGCACACCACGTCGAATTTTATAGCATTCAGGAGTAGTAGAGCATTGGAGTATAGTAATAATCTTACTACTGCTGTTGTTAGTTTTATTATTGATGATGTCTATTACTAATTTTTATTTTTTCTTCTCCCTCTTTATAAATTGGCTTCTGTGGCGGCATGATAGTATTAGTATTAGTAATTATAGTCTAATTCTATATTGTCTCTCTATCTCCTCTTCCTCTTCCTCTCCTTCTTCTCTTACTCTTGTTCTTTCGTTCTTTAATCTTCGCGCACATTATTATTTTATTTTTTTTACTTATTTAACTTATACTACTCTATTATAATTATTTTTTTCTTTATCTTCCTTCCTTTTTTTTTTCTCCTATTTTTTCGAAAAATATGAAACAAGGAATTGATGACGGTAAGATTTTCATCACGGTGTCCCTCAGATCAACCAAAGATGCCTTGATAGAGTCAGCGCCCGTTTGTCATTTATCAACATGTTCGAGCA
>LT658757.1:0-14964 GCA_900128575.1 Stramenopiles sp. TOSAG41-1
CTTGCCCGTCAGACTGGCAAGGTAATGACTGCCGACCACCCGTCTGCGAACAAACTAATGACTGCCGACCACCCGTCTGCGAACAAACATGTAAAAACGGTGGTGTTTGTGTAGCACCAAACACATGCCAATGCGTAGATGATTATTCTGGGTATGATTGCTCTAAGCCAGTTTGTACTCAAGGTGCTTTCGTTGCCGATCCATCTGATAGGGTTGGGGCAAATTATAATCCGAGTAGTGGGGCAACAGCTACGCAAGGATGGAAATGGAAGACCTATGTTCCATGTTTATGGGAGGAATGGTGTAGAGAGACTAATGGGTTTGATTGCAATCAAACTGAGAGATTGAGCACCGTTATTCGACCGAACGAAGGAAACTTGGCAGGCCCATCTTCGGGCCGCTTAAAAGTCACATCAAGTACATGTATGCCAATGGAACTATCACTGACTTCTGCAGCATCGTTTCAATATAATGATGAATTTAATCGATTTTCGCCGCATTGGCGCCAGGCTCCTAATATAGAATATAATTACACTGGTGAAAACGAATGGTCTTCATTCCCTCATGAATCACCGGCCGACAGAGTAGTTGTCTTCGTAGAGTTGCGAGAAATTGTACAAGGCGTCTATGGATGCGCAAATGGTGGAAGCTGTGTGCAACCGGGTCAGTGTGATTGCAAAAAGGACTCAAGTGGAAATGACTTGTGGGTAGGTTTTGATTGCCGGATACCAGTATGTAACCAAGGCTACTATGAGCCTGCCTTTTCGCAAAGATTTCCTACGCTAAGTATCAATGACAAAAGGCCCGAGCACCCAGATAGACAATAGGATGGTATAGCTGCTCGTCTCGTCTTCTTAGCCCGTGGGAGAATGCAAACTATATGCATTCTCATCCAAATTACTATTCTCGTTATATGGATGGGCCGAAACAAAGAGCACGGGGCTTTTCCTCGGAAGCAAACAGTTGGCAAAGTCGTGGTGAGGATGATCATGTCTACTTCTGGGAAAATATGGATTTCTTACGCACGCATCAAGTCTCAACCGAACCTTCTTTGCGGGATAATACAGACATCGGGTATTTAAGGAGGGGCATATGGGAATGGACCCAACAATCTAGTTGGGGACAGGGAAACGGCTGGAGAAAAGGAAAGTGTACCGTTGAATACATGAGGAAGTGCGGTCAAAATGAAATTCAAGAGCTAATTGTCACTGTAAATCAAGCCCCTACAATACCAAATCAGGTGGGTGGGTATTTTCGTCTTGCATATGATGCATGGTCAAAAGCCTTGGAAAATGTTTATGTCCAGCATATACCGCTTCAACCTATCCAATACCAAATATTTCAAGACTCTTTAAGATATCCAGAACCAATTATCCCAGCATGTATGCAATTAATATTGTGCAGGATGTTTCCTGGTACTGTTGGAACAGAAGGATACACGTCAAATACACACCCGTATCAAATGCCCTTTTATTATACTGGTGCCGGTCATGTGTATCCGTACACACTCAAAATGTTAAACACGTATTGGGATCTATCTGGATGGCCAGGCGTGCACCAGCAAATTTGTATTTCACACCCAACTTGTACAGGTGTAACAAGAGTAGAGCCAGGCATTGTTCACTATTTAGACAGTGCTAGGCTGACAGAGAGGGACATAAATCGTGAAAAGGCAGCATTGTATACATGTGTATTGTATCAAGGTTTAACTTGTAAACAGTATGTATACAATCTTCTGGGCGACGAGACGCTAGAGGCAAATCTATTGGCTGAGTATAACAAAATGAAAGCAAGTTACTTAGATGGCAAAAAGTGGACCGGATATTATGTAGACCGTGCGCATATTAGTGATGATATCAAAACAACTTCAACTGCAATTGAGGTACAAGAAGCATTGGAGAAATTAATTAGTATCGGATCTGTCACTGTTACCAAAACGATAATAGTGGAAGATGGAAGTTCGGAGATGTGCATTCGATATATAAGAAAAGATTGTCCAGCATTCGATCAAAGTCAAACGAGAATGTTCACAATGTATCAGTGCCCAACATGTCAGTATGACCCTGTCAATGATCCGAACTGCGTATGTGCTTTATACAACTTTCCGTATCAAGGATGCGGTAATTGGGGGAAAGGAATGTCATCTGAGACAATTATTTGGGGCGATGGCTGTCATGGACATAAGTGGACTGTAGAGTTTCTATCAAATTTCGGTAATATCGAAGAGATACAAGTATCGGCTGATAAATATTCTGGTTTTACGTATGGCAACAAAGCAATTGCGTGCGATGATAATAGAAATATTGAGTGTACTATACAAGGGGGGAAAACGTATGGGTCTCCCCCAACCTATATTGGACCAGGTACTGTTTTGTCCGTGTTTACGCGTGTCAATGGAACAGCAGATCATGCAAAGGCTATTGACCTTCGATCACGTCGTTTTTCGATTCCAGTTACAAATACAGATGCGGCTTTTAGGCCAAGAATAGCAAGTACTGTGCAATATCAAAGTGCTTTGGGACGCTGGAATGATGCCGGTGGGCAGTGTTTAGACACTGTCATTAGAGGTTGCTACAACAATGGGACATGCATTGCACCTAATCGATGTCAATGTGCCAAGGGCTACACAGGTCACGATTGCAGCATTCCTGTTTGTGAAAATCCATGTAAAAATTTTGGAAACTGTACAGCTCCAAACGTATGCACATGCGAGAAGGGTTGGTCGGGCCATGACTGCTCAGTAGCTCTATGTGCTCAAGAATGTGCTAACGGGGGCATTTGCACAGCACCTGATGTATGCACCTGTACTCAGTGGTGGAGTCTTTGGCGCGATGGCAGAGAGGGGGGTGGAAGACCATTGTATCGCCAAGAAAATGGTGACCCACAGTACACAGGCTGGACAGGATTTGATTGCTCGACGCCAATATGTGTCCAAGCTGAAGCCTTTGTTCTGAATGTGCCTACAGGGAGGGAGTTGACGCGTTTAGGGGGGCGGCACTATGGCTTTCCAAACGTTATTGAACAATGCCGTTACCCGACAGATGCAACGGCTGACTTTACGTGCTACGAAAACCCACAAGTTTGTAACTTACCACATACATCAGACATCTGTAGTACGTACCTAAGTGGCTTAACACTTCAGCAAGGCCAGAAAGTAAAGCAATTTATGGCAACGCCATTGTATGGAATACTGTATGGAGAGGAACCGATAAATAATCTGATGACGATGGACGAGGATAAAATAACAATTGAGGATGGCGAGCGGTCGTTTGGTGAAATGTTCGCCTCTATCTTGGATGATCTCTCGTCTGGAGGTCAATGGGCTATTGGTGACGGGGACGTCATTAGGAATAACGGCAAGTTTTTTCAAGCGGGCTGTGGCCAAATAGAACCAGATTTCTATCGCTCGCCACCTGGGCACGTTGCAAGATTTGCGGGATCTGGTAGGGCGCATAGAATTAAAGGATATGCATCAGGATTGAAATATCAAAAGGATTGGGAAAGGACAGATGATACACACTTGTGCAATGTCCTAGCTTGGCAAGAGGGGGATTTTAAACTACAAAATGCATCTATCGAATTTGAAGTAAATCCGTACACCGTCCCAAATCCAAATCAAAGAAGCAATCGCCGCATTCGTGTAAACCACATATCATATATTCGAGATGGCCCAGAAGAATTTGTAAAAGATCCAAAGGGTAATCCAAAGGGGGAAGGCGTATATGCTTGTTTCAATCGTGGATCATGTATACACCCCGATATGTGTATATGCCCTGACGGTTTTAGTGGTATCGACTGTAACACACCCCTATGCCGTCACATACAGACTGATATATTAAAATCTACTGGAGAAGTGGTTGGGTGCAAATATGGTGGAGTATGCAAAGCGAAAGATGTTTGTGAATGTATCAAAACGGAGTCAGTTTTATGGACTGTTAAACCCGACGCAAAAGATTTCCCTCTGTTTGGCGAAAATTACATATCTATGACAGGTTATGAAGGTAGTGACTGCTCGATGCCTATATGTGTACAAGGTTTTTACGACCCTACGTGTGTTGGCATTGACGCAAGCCAAGGAGGTCAAGGCTGTTATCGGTGTGCCAACTTAGGAAATTGCACGGCCCCCGACTACTGCACTTGTGCCGAGGGTTGGGAGGGATATGATTGTATGACTCCAATATGCACTGCTATTGCCGACCAGGATATTGTTGGGGATTTACAAACAATCGATCCTGGGAAAGTTTTAGACTTCGAATTAGATCCGTGTCAAACAACAAACCTTCAGCCAGCACCATTAGCTTGGGGTAAATTTGATATTGGTCGTGGTAATTGCACCAAACCAAATTATTGTACGTGTTTGTGCACGGAAGAGTTTCCATATTTGTTGCCCTGGGAGGATCCGTTAGAACGAACATTAGATCCAGGATACGAGTATGGACACATAGGTGGTGGAACCTGTCAGGAAGGATTCATGGGATCTATGAACCCGGACGACGAAAACTTTTTTACATGCCACTTAACAATAAAAGTGCCAACTGAGGGTGAAAGAAATACTGTCCTTTACATGGTATTGTTTTCTTTGCTTGGGGCATTGGCACTATTTATTTATTGGCGTGTAAAAAAATACCTCCGTCGCAGATATTTGTTGAAAAAGGCGGAGAGAAGGAGGAGTCGAAAGTCTTCGGAGAGTAGTGAAGATAGAGGACCAACTGCTAGGGCAAGAAGAAGCTCTGAGACGATTGGACGGTAAAAATATCATCTACCAAAAGTAGTTCTTACAACTTCCGAAGATGTAGGCTTAAATCGAGGTTAGACACTGCTCTATCTACCATTTAAATAAAGGTCTTGTTTTGTGCTTTCTACAAAATTTAGGAAAATGTCGAATTACTGCTTGTAAGATAACTATGTACTGCTGGTGACTTGGTAAAATTCATAAAAAGTGTTCTCTAATTAAATAGTTTTTAACAATAAAAAAGTAATTTGCTTACTCACAACAATATTATTTTTTTCAAACTGAAAAGGAAATCTATACGTGTGCATCTTCTCTCTCGACTATTTTAATAAGATATTCGGGCAGCGAACCTAGAAATTAGAAAGCGCTGCACATAACTTTTTAAAGTACATACGTTAAATGATAACATATGTCGGGATTAAAGAATCGTTTTAAAATCCCATCGGGCGTCTCCTACCAGTATATTTTGAATTCTTTCTGACTTCTTTGCCTTGCTTTTGTTGCCTTTCTTTTTTTGCTTTAATCCAGCCCTTGGACTTATGCCGGGACTTTTCGCCTTGCTTTCGGCGTTTTCGGGAGTTCTTTTTATCTACACGAACTCCCTCAAAATGCACAGTTGTTTGTGTTTCGAAACTTTTTCTATTTCTTTTCTTTTCATATCCCAGAGTTGATTGAATTCCATCTAGGCCAAGTGGCTTCAGATAAGTATGATTAGTACCAGCTGTCACAGTCAGATAATATTTTTTCGCTTTTGTGCTATCAGGAAAATCTACAACCACACCACCAGTAAAACCGCAAGCCAGGGCAGCCTGGACAGCCATATTCATTTGTATGCTAGACTCAGGATAAAACTGAAACACTGCACGGGCGCCCCGGTATAATGATGAATACAGCTGCGAAAATAATGCTACTAGACGGCGCTTGGGGTTATGTGACCTTTTACTTGGATAAAATAGCCATTGCAAGGCCGAGATACTAATTGCTCCGTCGAAAGTACCTGGACGAAACGCAATGCCTTGCCCCATATCTGCCTTTAGAACGTCACCCTCGACCTCTCGCTCTACTGCAACGTCCAACATGCTTGGACTAATATCCATCCCAACCCAATTGTGACCGTTATCAGAAAGTATCGAACCACTCAGAGCACTTCCACATCCAATATCTAAGAGGAAACTGCATTTTTGGGGAGGTAAATTTAACAGCTCCAAGGCTCGTTCTGTAATTTGGGCTTGGATCTTTAACATCCGAGAGTTCCTGGTATATTTCACAGCTTCATCATCATTATAAAACAATTCTGGCGGGGCCGAATACTCTGGCCTGGTTCCAGCCATCTACAATTCCAATTAACACAATGAAGGCAATTCCAAGGAGGTTCAGCGCGTAAACCGTTGCTTAGTGAATACCTGTCGATTCTCTGAGAGACGATGTAGCAAATCCGTTCACTGCCTCCGGCCTCCGGGTGGTGGTGGTGTGCTGTTGTGTGTCCACTATTACTACTACTACTATCTCCCTATTATTATCATTATTGTAGTAAACTTCAATTGTAGTTATTTTTTTTTAATTACTTCAAATTACACTAGAGCTAGTGCTACTATTATTGTGATGATATGAAGTAATAATAGTATTATTGTGGTGGTGGTAGAGAAGTCGTCGGGTCTGCTGGAACTCTCTCTTTCGCGTCTTCTTTTCGTTAACAATAGCAGCAAGTGGTAGTGTGTGTTTGTGATGAAAGGAACAAAGAGTTTAATAGAGAGAAGTGTACGCGATCGTAATAAAGAAATTGATCGTCACAATCTCAAATAATAATTTCATTTTAAGTACATGCACCACGTTGGGCATGCACGGTAACTTTTAATAATTATTACTACTGAAAAATAAACTAAAACCCAGCTGTTGTGCTTGCTTACTGGTGCTAGTACAATCTAAATCAATATATATTGTATTTTTTACTAATGATGATAGTACTCCATCGCTAGCTAGTACCATTATTATATTATTATATCACTACGGCTAAGTTGTTATCTATCATAATAATAATGAAGTAGTAGTAGTAGACCTCTTAATAATAATATAACGTTTTTTCTTTTTTCTCATGACCCTCAAGCTTTGCAAACAAAAAACGGAACGTCACTCATTCGCAAGTTGCTATGCACGCCGTATTGCAAACAGGGCAGAGGCAAATGAAAAAGGTTTTAAAACCTATCGAGACTAAGGAATCTGACAGTCTCTCTTTCGGGTCTGATGCCTTACTTCAAAGCGCGTCAGGAGTTGGTATGCGTAGTTACGATGGCACACTAAACACTAGAACCGGGGCAGTGGGAAAGGAAAAGGCCCTGGGTCTCCCCCCTGTAGAAGAAACGTGTCGTTCAAAGAAGGTCCTTAAAGCGAATCGTCTTCGAGGTCGCATAGAAAATGCAAAACAAATCGATCAAAACTTTGATCAGAAAGAACGTGGCTCGAATAATTTGATGCTTGATACTGACGAATTCAAAGCTTTGAGTGCGCTAAAGTCATTTTTGAATATACCAGCAATAAGTTTAGGGCTGGTAAATCCTGTGGAAGAAGATAGTGTAGTGGATGCTGACAAAAAAATTTTGAAATAGGCACCATCTATATTTAATTAAACATATATTTTCAATTTAACAAAATTCTAGGAGAAAATTCAAATCTGAAGGCAACAATGACCGTTCCTTTAACTCTCTGCAGGCGTTTTGAAAAACCTTTATGTTGTCTGCGTTTTCTAGCGCTTGAGCTTTGTATAGCTGCATTTGTAGGATTAATTCTTCTTTCTCGTTGACAAGAACGTCATAATGTGCTACCTTCAACAAATCTTTTTTCAAACTTGCCAATTGTCGCCTTAGAGCATTTCTCTCAGTCATGAGCTTATCGTTATTCCACCGTAGTTCTTCATTAATACCATTTAATTTTGCAACTTTTACCTGAGCCTTATTCTCATTTGATATCGAACAGTCCAACACTTTTTGCATTTCATAAACACTTTCTCTTTCTTTTGCCATACTTTCATCCTTTTGCAAAATTGTTTGCTGTAATTCTATGATTTCTTTTTTCAGCTGCTCTCCTTTAGCTTCATACTCCGATTTCATCGCATCAAACTGATGTTTGTATACCTCCGTTTCTCGCAGTAACCGTTTTTGTGTCGATGTTAATTCTCCCACAAGACGTTGATGGCGACTATCTGCTGCGCTAGCTTGGAAACGGTCCTCTTGCCATGACTTTTTTAAGTTCTTGATCGTGCGGTCAAATTCTTTCTCTTTTAATTCATGCGATTTAAGTTGCTCTTTTGCAATGTTAGCGTCTTTAATCAATTGAGCTAAGCGCTCATCCTGGTATAAATTTTTACTTGCATTATTAGTTTCGATATTGACGGGTGATTTTGACGTTTTACATGCTGGGTCAGAATTTAAGATTTCATTTGTATCATGTTTAGAAAGTTCCTTTTTTGTGACAGGTGACGTTGATACATTATGTGTTCTTGTGTCAGTTGGAAGATATTGTTTTACCTGCCCTTTCAACTGGGCTATTTCAAGCTCCAAATCATTTTTCGATGCCTCCGCAATAAGAAAAGAGGCATGCGAGACTTCCAACTTTTCATTCAGCGTTTGCAATGATTCTTCTTGATTTGAATATAGACATTTTATTTCGTCAAAAGCACAATGTGCTATTTCTAATTCCATTTGCAAGTGTTGCTTTGCACTTACTGCATCGCTAAGTTTTGCCTGCAATGATCGCACATATAACAAACGCGTATTCTCGTCTCCTTCTGAATCATACGTTAAGCCATCAATATATACCTCATTTCTTCCAGTGGTAGGAACAAAATCTAGCTTCTGGTCACGTGATGCATTCGCTGAGGCATTTGTGCGGCTGCTATTTAGGTCTATTCGGCGCACAAAGATATCCGGTTGCTCATACGGCATCAGCAATTTGGTAAATCCTAAGAGCGACTCAACTATCACGTCCCTGGTAATGCTGTCACTGCATAGTGTCGCGAATACAGTGCAATGCTGTGTGTGATTGTCAATTTCAACAAAATTTTCCTTGGTGTTTGCCTGAGAATTATTGGAAAATACAAGGTTTAAGGCCTTGGCATCTGCGGAGTCATATACAATCCTAAAGTGCTCTCCATCTGATGGATACACAAATTTCTTTACCTTCGTTGTCGAAGCGTGGTGGTAAAGTTGAATCACTAAGGATATACAGTCTCTAAGATCAAATTCTAAGCAGTATTTTTCTCCATCCACTGGATCCACAACATCATACCTACAAAATTTACCCTCGAAGTTTTTATTTGCCTCTATCATGATACACGGGTTCTCTTGTAAACAATGATTCAATTTGAGCCACAAAGTAGCCCCCTTTTCTAATTTATCGCGGGCCTTGCTACCTTTTTTTATGCATTTAAGGCATATTTGATAACCAACGTCTAGGTAGCATGGTTGATAATAATATCGATTTGCTCCTTCAATCTGCCGAAAATATTTGCTGTTTTCAAGGTCATTAATCCACCATTCAAAGCTTATAACGTCTTCTATCCGAGAACTGACTGACACTCCATTCAGTCTTAACCTAATCAATGAAGTATGCATATCGTTTTCACTATACAACTGTAAACCTTCAAATAAGTTTTCGCCGTTGTAATCTTCATTGGCCTCCATTCGCTCTGTCTGGTTTACATTTTTTCGTTCTACAGTATCGCCGACTATTTGCCTATTCTCAGAAGTTAGAGTCGAGACGGATGGCGAAGTGGCTTTAGAAATCAAGTTCGATCCCCAGCTGCCAATCATGTTCAGTGCCGCAACTGAGTCCTCGACGATTGAGGTCGTCGAAGGCCTTCTAGTTCTTAAGCCACCCATATTGGTCACATCGTGTCACTTTAACTCGACAGATGCGTGAAAATGTTAAGTGTTGTTGCAGGTAGCATTGCTCATACAACAATATGTAAGACTCATTTTGTCTCTTTCTTCTTCTGTTTTATGTTGTGTTTTTTTTAGTTTCGCTCGGGCTCAAAAACACTAATAAAATATAAGAGATTTTATTACATGTAAATTATTCTTCTTAATAAATTGTAATTTTAAATAATTTTAAGGTTATTAAGGTTACTAAGATTCACAGCTGATCTATCAAATGAACCTAAAGGGTACTACATATTATTAAATACAGGGAGGAGCTAAAAACATAAATACACGCTCCCTTCTTACTATTTATCTTTATTTTAATTTATATTTAAAATGGGTTTATATGGTTTTTAAGGTTTCTAAGTGACTGGCTCTATATTTCTACACTAATAATCGAGAGAATCCAAATGAGCACTAGCCCTCCTCCTACGACGTTAACTTAAAATGTGATTTTTATTATAACTACTATTAAATGATTTTATATATAATATGTGTATCTCATTTAATATATATATAATTATAAGGAAACATGTTCTCTTATCCAAGCCATCGTGAGTAAGTGACCGGCTACATTTTGCTTTCAAATATGAATTAAATGCTCTGGTAAGAAAACAATGGAAGACAATACTTGCCAACCAGCAGGGAACGGATTGTACGTCCTTGGTTTCATAAATCAGACTCTTCTGGGCTTTCTACGGGTTTCGCTACCGCATCCAAAGGTTGTGCTGTTTCTTGCACCTTTACATCCAACTTTGTTTCATCATCATTTTGGATTACGGATAGTCGTCGATCTTTTAAAGTGTCTTTAATTTCCTTTTTTCCTTTTTCCATATCGATAGTATAGCACAGTATGACAGATGCAAGTACAAATATCAAGGTTGCGCAGTAATAAGACAATATTAAGTTGTTTGTTGATTGGTTTACCACAGAAAACACCAAGGGTGGACTCCAGTCTAACACTTTGTTTGCAAACATATAGCAGCCAGTAAAGGTCGCTTCTTTACCACCTGGGCATAAACTTGCAAAGAATGCTTGGCCAGAAGCCAACCACATACCAGATGTCAAACCAATTCCCATACCACCGAAAATAATTAATCCATAACCGAGCATAGCAAGGAAAGGAAAGGAAATAATGAATACCATGTACAAACATATAACAACCATCATAATCTTGTTTATTGCCAAATCAAACTTCTTTTTTAGAACTGTTACCAAGATAGGACCACCGATTCCAACGACCAAGGTAAGTCCCAACACAAGAGAAATTTGGTTTATACTAAGATTCAATGCGCTCATATATGTTACAGCTAACGCTGGCACAGCATTAAAACTTGAATTGGCAAATGAGGTAAAACACATAAATCTACAAAGCTGTGTATAGTCGGTAGCCATTTCCCGAAATGACTTGTAAATTGAAATGAACCCTATCGTAAAGATGTTTTCGCCATCTTCCAGCTTACTCACAGCAGGCCTGTATCCCATTTTGGTGATTACTACAACTGCTATCAGCGATCCAACAACGACAACAATAATGGCCGCTGTTCGCATGTATGCAACTGGATCAGCGCCACCGAATGAGTTGGCTGCTGCGATAAGAGTACCCATAAAGCATAGCTGTGATACAAATAGAATTAAATAACCCTTTGCACTGAGTTGCGTAACTTCAGCCTCGGTTTTTGCCAATTCGGGTAGATATGCAGCCCTATACATGCTGTATACACACAAGTATGTGACTATCTGAATTGATGATGCAACTAAAATTATTCCTATCGTGTCCGTCGATACAAAAATATTCGTGAAAACGCACAGTATTGTGCCCACCATGGCTATCGCACCAAATACCTTCCTGTATGACGTGTAGTCAGCAAGCGACCCAAAAAAAGGTCCTACAAAAAGCATACACATCGATCCTACTGAGGCTGGCAGCGTTATAACGTTTGTCCATTTGATTCCAAGAAAAGCTAAGTTGCCACTTTCGTCAGCTGCTAGCTCTGCAATGCTCAACAAAGCTGGCCCATAAATTCCCAATATGTACGCTGAAATTAAGGCGCTAAATGTGTAACACAGTAACCAGCCAAAATGCTCAGTCGAATCGAGCTGCCAAAAGCTTTTACAGCCCATGATCTTCTAGCGAAAAAGTTGGTTAATATATAGATAGGAAAATCGCTATTGCGTATCGCCGCGTTGCGCATTCAGTTGCTTCGGAAAGGGGGCGCTCGCGGTCAATACTATTTCCTCTTGTTTGCTGTTGTAATAATAATAATAAAGTCAATTATATATTATTATTAATAAT
This sequence comes from Stramenopiles sp. TOSAG41-1, assembly GCA_900128575.1. Taxonomy (NCBI): domain Eukaryota; species Stramenopiles sp. TOSAG41-1. Next base: position 11,942 of record LT658757.1, read on the forward strand.
AATAAAATAATGAACGCGTACTACATAATAATAATAATAATAATAATAACAAAATATAAATAATAATATAATAATGGCATTATTATTATTATTATATTATTTATATGTACTACAGTATGAGTAATTTCTCAACAGACAGTCTCCTCCTCACCATAAAACGTAAAAAACGGTCTGAAAAAAGAAGAATAATAATGTGCTCATTCTACCACTACTTATACTGTACTCACAAATCACAAGTATCACAAGAAGAAGTGTGAATGGAAAGAATGGAAGAATAATTTAAAAATAATTGTGTTGTGGTTGGTAACGTACAATCCCTATCATATTTGTTAATAATAATAGTAATAAATAAAAAATTTTATTACATATTTATAAATTTAAAATTGTTGTACATGATGTGATGTATTGTATACAGTACACTGCTTTGTACTGTTGTTACTATCACTCAAGCGCAGCGTGGCCTCAAATAGAAAGAAAGAAGATACAGTAATAATAGCCTGATAATACTGCAATAATAATACTCTGTACTGCAATAATACATTATTATATATAATAAATATATTATTTATTTAGTACTACTACGCCTCGTATGCATGATGCTGTGGTGATGATGGAGGATGACTTTCAGTTCAAACGCATATCATGAGCTACCCAGGTCGCTTCCTAGCAGAATCTTTCAGGGCAATACTATGCTCTGCTGTTGATGATTTCAGAATTTGCTTGTCGGAGTGGTGACATCATGAAAAAAGTACCCAACGGAGCGCGGGGAAGATGATGTGGAAGATCTTGTAATTTGGATGCAAAATATGGTGTGTTCTCGCAAAATCTCCCCCAGATCATCTGGCGGCCGCTCCTTCTTTGGCCGGGCTTCGCCAATTTTGAAACATTGGATCACGACCTAAGGTCAGATGAAATTCCCCGTTAACAAACTGCCTATGATGTGGAGGACTGTGTGGCAATATCGTGTTGAACTTGCTTTCATGGTCTACAGGAGTTGTGTATTGCCGTTCTAGGGCGAACAATCGCTTGCTCGGCTCAGGAAATTTTGCATGCGAAGCAATCCGCCTGGGGCCCGGTGGTGGACTTAAAGTGGACACCATTTCTTTTCTGAGCATTGTGCGTTCTTTAGCCAGAGATGCCTGTCCCATAACACAGTCGAATCTAACCTTTGGTTTATCATAATCTTTATATTTATATTCGGATAGCGTTTGCAGCAACGGAATTTCACTCTTCAATATATCTCTGCCTTTGGCAGCTTCAATTTGTAGTCGATAATACTGTTGGTAATCTGTCTCAGTGATATTTTTAATCCACCCTTTCGCTGCCGTCGGCGAAGACCTCTTTTTCATTGGAGATGTTTTAAGCTGCATTGTAACCATTTGTCGCGCCATTTGAGACTTTCCATTCCGATTACTCTGCACTTTCAATGGGGCTGTCATTTAGGCAAAATAGAGATATACTACTTTCAATGCTGGTATAATGGTATCAAAAATATTAAGCGTGATCGTGCAAAAAAAGTCAGGCAATTTGCCGCTCGAATGAAAGCAAATCGTCTATTACCTGGATGGAATGCGTGGATTTACTTGCACAGTATTCACAAAATTGCTCGGTACTGTCAGAGTCATTTTCGAGGCAACCAAAGTAGAAGTAAAACTAAGCCGTATATACAAAATTTAATTACTAAAGAAAAAGAGCGAGCAAGACTCGAAGAAGATTTTTTGACGAAAAACATGAAAAAATTGCATTGGAAATATTATATGAGTAAAAATGTTCATGTTGCATACCGAATGGTCAAGAACAGTCGTTATATGAAATACGTTGAGCGAGATAAGGCTATAAGATTTGTCACAAAGGCAAATATGGAAAGGCGCGAAAGTGAAAGGTACGACGGTATTGATGAGGTTCGGTTGGTATTAAAAAATATATTTACGACATTTGTCATGGATCCGAGGCATCAAAATGGAGCGAAATTTGAGGTAATTGCAAAGCCACATGTGAAAACAGTGTTGAATGAATGTGGAATCAAAATATCTAAAGTTCGGTATGAAATATTTATGAATAGGCTCGGTTTAAATAACGGCAGCAAAAACAACGTATCCTTCGACGAATTTTTTGATGCCTTATTGAAAATGAACTTAATTTCAGCAAAGTTCAGTTTGTATAACCGAAGTATTCGTGCTTATAAGCATTATAGTGGCTCAAGATACGCCACGGCTGCAAGACTCTTCAGGCGCCAAATGGTCTGGTCACAGCAAATGAAAAACTTGCTGGAGCAATATCGAGCATCAACGGGTAGACAGCCATTGCATAAATGTGAGTATTGTCACAAGGGATTCCTACTGTACACATCACTACAGAAACACAAAAAGATGGCCCCAGAGGGGTGTAGGCCCTTAATATTGAATCCTGTGTCTCAAGTGAACGTGCCTCATTTTGATGTGATGGATATATTTCAACAAAAAGTCAGGGAAGAAAGAGAAAAGTCGCATTTGAAAGAACTTGTCAATCAAATTGAAGCAGAATCGCTACAAACCTTACATGATGCTGCGACAGAAATACAAAAGATTGTACGTGGCTGGAATATAAGGAAGGTCCCGTTACTGCAGCGAATAAAAGAATGGTATGCATTTTCTTCTGGAAGCAGTGACGAAATGAGCTTTGAAAGCTTTGAGACTCCATCACCGGTATCTGTTTGTAGTGTTTCTCCTGGGGCATCGCCATCGTCGAGTCACAGCGAGGACGAGGGGATAAACAAAATATATCAGAGGGTGCATTGTGACTCTCCATAGATTCTCCCTGCACTACACGTTACCTTCACTCCCTTGAAAGATGCTTTAAATTTTACTTTGTAGTTTACATTTATGCAACCGCTTATGGTTACACTGTAGAATACAAGTCAAATTTCCAACGTAAAACATACGAGTAATATTTTTTTTTTTTTTTTTTTTTTTTTTTTTTAATTACATAAATATTACTTAAATCTTAAAAGAGATTAAACCTCATCACCACCTTCAATTACTGAA
>LT658758.1:0-14939 GCA_900128575.1 Stramenopiles sp. TOSAG41-1
TTCGTTGGATAGAGTAGCTGGTCTCTTAGTAACCTTAAAATCATTTTAAATTACAGTTAGTGTATATATTCTAGCTAACGTACCTACGGCTGATTCGAAATATATATTTCAGCAATTATACCATGGACTTCTTTTTTTTTAATAGATGCTTGTGTGTGGTTCCAGCTGGTGAAAACCCAGAGACAACACAGTTTCATGCAACAGGACCAACTTGTTGTCTGACTGTTAGAGTCCTATTCATTAGTGTAACAAATATAAAATTAATCGTAATAGTTTCAATAGTAAACCCTTATAATATTCTGTGTACCCTTAATTCAAGAAAACATAGCATCAAATTGTATTGAAAAATAAAAAAATTTAAGTAAGTTTTCAGTGGGACTGTTATTTTTGGTTATTGTTAGATTTATGTTGTTTTTTTTATTTTACATTTTATTTGTGTATTTCACTTACATCGAACCCACGCTACGAATTTTGTAGTTATTGAGTTTGCTGTTAGCCTATGCCTCTTTTTTTCACATGTTTTCTATTGTACTTACACCTACCGCGTGTTAGGCGGTCGTCATAACCAACTAGACCATGAAAACAAGATTACTTCGTAACACAATTGGGCATATATTGATATATATATTAACATATGCATTTACGATGGAATAGCATTGGCAGAGGTATACAGCATTGCACAGCACCACCAACAAACTCAACTCTTGTGTTTTCTTCTTATTTGTTTTGTTGTTGTTGTGGTGGTGGATGATGATGATGAAATAAATGGGCAAAGAGGGAAAGACAGAGGATTCCCCGAGAAAACAGTGCGATGATGGTGATCCCTTGGAAATTACTTCATCACCAGGCACAGCTATCAACTTGCAGCTATTCAAAACTATTATTGGCACACCGCTCGCTTTGGACGCGCCGCGGATCAGATAAGGATGGAGTTCTTCAGAATGATTGGTGGATTTGTCGACGTTGAGCAAATGCCTTTCCAGCTAGTGAGGCAAGAAGAAAAATTTGAGATACGGGATTATGAACAGGTGGTCGTTGCAGAGACTATGGACGACGGCAACAGCGGCTTTCGTACTTTGGCCAGGTACATTGGTGTTTTCGGTACCCCAGAGAACCGTGTTCGTGGAGCAGACGGTGATCCTACGAACCCTAGCAAAATTGCCATGACGGCACCAGTGATAAACCAAACGATAGCAATGACGGCCCCAGTACTTAATGAGCGGATAGACATGACATCGCCAGTTCTGAGTAGCAACACTGGGCGCTCAACAATGGCATTTGTACTGCCAAAAGAGTACAAAACGGTCGATTCGGCCCCGATACCAACAAACAAGAATGTGCGATTGCGCAAGTTGCCGAAACGCAAATGTGCTGTGATGCAGTTCACCTGGAACGTCAACGAGAAACAAGGGGAAGAGAAAGCAAAGACTTTCATAAAGTCTCTTAGGGAAATGGGGTATGTGACGGGGAACTGGCAGCTTGCAAGGTACAACCCACCATTCACCATTCCCTTTTTACGCACGAACGAGATTATTGTTGAATTGCGAGATGGCGGCGAACCAAAAAGCTCGAATATGTAAATGTTGTCAATGATGTTAAGGTAATAGAGAATGCATTTAATGACATATTATCTCTACAATCATATTATTTAATTTGTTTATTATGCATTATGTAGTAGGGTTGTATTAGTATAAACCTTAAATTACGATCACATAGCACCGAACATGTTCGAACGTCGACGACTTTTCGAAAGTGCAAGGAGTGACGAAGAAGTAGAAGGGAATAAGAACAACAAGAAGAAACAATACCCTCTGCATCCTATGACGACTCTACTGTTGCAACCACAGAATACGATGAAGGAACAAGTCCTACTTCTTGATTTTTATCACTACTACTACCCTTGTACTTACGACGATTCAATGAAGGATTAGTGCAAGCAGGAGCTACTTATTAGGCCAATACAGCCACCACAAACAACAACAACAACACCACCAAAATCAATATAATAATATTAAATTATACACTCTCAACACACTACTACTACAACTACTACTACTACACAAAAACAAAAAAACAATTTTAATTTTTTATTTTAATTTTATTAATAACTCATCATATAAGTTAAAGTTAAACTTGCTTGAGTGGAAGCAAAAACGACCACCGCGCAGAAGCCGTTGTGCTTATATATTTGTTCTACCGCAGATACAGTCGCCGCCCCAGTGAATTATGTCAAGTACATCCTCTTCGTCGCTAATGCTGATGGCCGTGAGCGCAGCGGCTGGCGCAGTCCTGGCGTCGGTGTATTACTCCAATAAAGACGATAAGAAGAACTACTCTATGGCTGATCAGGTCGCAAGATTTGCCCATCAAAAGGCCACTTCCAATACACGCGCACTGGCAATTGAAAAGCATTTCAATGGCTTAGACCTTGAGGGAAAATCCATTGTTATTACTGGCACGAATAGGGGCTTAGGCCTAGCGTTGGTGAAAGAAGCGATAGCAAACGGTGCAAGTGTTATCGCGGCGTGTCGCAAAGCGTCCGCCGAGTTGAAGGCAACGAATCCCTTCAGAATCATCGAAGGTGTTGATGTGACCATCGATTCAAACATGAAGAACCTGGTCGATGGCTTGAAAGGCCTAGACGTTGACATACTGATAAATAACGCGGGTTACTTCATGAAGGAACGCGAAAGCATTCTGGAGGGAACGATGGACTTTAGCGAGGAGCTGAAAATGATTGACATATGTGCCGTCGGCATGTTGAGGGTTACAAACGCAATGTACCGCGCAGGCAATTTGAAAAGTGGAGCGAAAATCGCAATGATCACGTCTCAAGGTGGGTCTGTCGGATGGCGCGATGTTCAATGTCCAAATGGTGGTGACTATGGGCACCATATGTCCAAGTCTGCTGCAAACATGGCGGGTAAACTGGTCGCAAATGAGTTGAAAGGCAAGGGTATAACCACCGTAATTCTCCACCCTGGCTTCATCAGGACAGACATGACCAGAAAGTATGCACACATATGGGATATCGAAGGTGCCGTCACTAGTGACATTGCAAGCAAACGTGTTTTGCACGAAGTCAATATTATGAATCAGGACACTAATGGCAAATTCATCAATTGCGAGGACGGGCTAGAAATACCGTGGTGAGGCGAGACAAGTGGTACCCGCACTACCGTGTGTGATATTTAAAGTATATATATATTTTATAATTTACGAAGTATGGCACATTTTTAATATATATATGTAATACGACTGTAATTGGGTTTTGTATTAAATGTAATGGTTTCAATATTTCACAGTATTTATAAAAAATAAATTTGGTACACACGTATATATGTTGTCTGTGCGTGCGAAAAGATTTTTTATAAAACGTTTTGTTCTACTGACATAGAGTACAAAAAAATGTTTTAACAGAGTTAATAATCCATCATACCGCCACATACACAACTCCAACCGGTGCACATCCAAGTTTGAAGCAAAAACATCTTGTAAGAAACACTTCTTGCACATTTTTATTGGACCATATGCGTGCTAGATGCCGAAATCTTCCACTTACTTCTTATTGTGTTCCTCCGCGTCACCCTCAGCAATGGTACACATAGCGCTCCAAAGCTGCGCAACATTTACAATATTCTTGATCACACAGCCTGGGACTAACAAATACCATAGAAACGATTGCAAAGGCAGACCAATGATTGGTATCGCAAGTTGCGGCTCGTAATGAAGAGTGTACAAGGTGATGTACGTAAATTCTGCGCTCACACAACAGTAGCCAAACAAGACATAGGTTGCGTAATACATACGCAAAATTATATTTCGCTTTTCATCTACTTTCTTATGGTGTCCTTCCCCTGCACTCTTCATATGAAACCAGTGGGAAGAAAAGTCTAATGCCAACAAAAACACGTATATGCTACTCCTGTCTGGTTGGAGCATGGACAAAACCGCTAGCAGTACGGCTGTAGAAACCCGGTCCGTGACCATATCCAAAACTTGCCCAAGCCTAGAACATTGGTCAAGCAGTCTTGCGAAGTAGCCGTCGAAAAAATCCAACGTAAACGATGCAACGTAACAAGCAATGGCTAGCGGCCAGCTCTGTGCGTCAAATGCGTAGTAAAAGAACATTCCAGTCAACAACACGCGGGCGTATCCAATAAGGTTTGGTACGTATAGCAGTACGTCGATATACGAACGTTGATTGTCACGCGCCGTCGCGTTCGACCTGCCAGGCTTGGTCTTTGGTTTCACCCCAAGCTTTTTGTTCTTGCTTTTGGACTGCGCTCGCGCTGGCATCGTCTTTGTGATTGTACGCGTTGCGTTTGTGTATTTTGCAATTTTTCGAGCAACTTTAGTCAATTTTTAGTGAAGGGCTGCGGGTAGGTAGGACGACCTTCCGGGGCGTCGTCGCACATGGATAAAGAATGCCCCCCCCCCCCGAGGAGCATGAGATGATGATGAGATATGATGATGAATAATACATAATAATAATAATAATAATGTTGTGTGGTGTAATAATACATAATAATATTATTATTATTTATAATCGCATCGGCTGCTTTTTCCTTCCTCCTCCATGATTGGTATTATTTAGCTCTATCTTGTGTAGTGGAAAAAGCAAGAGTAAGCCGTCACATTACTATTAATAATAATATATAATATAAATATTTACTAAAAAAAAAATGCTACTCTACTAGCTAGCAGCTCCTATGATGGTTTCATCAGAGGCATGTAGCTTGACCGGGAAACGGGAGACAGAGAGAAGAAGGGGACTAACGCAAAAATACACTACTCACTACTACTCTTGTTGCGAATCGATGATTTGTGTTGTTACTAGTGCTAGCATATTATTTACTCTTTTTAGTTACTACGATGCGGAGGGTTGAATTTGCACATGTTGTATACTAACAACTACAGTACACCTAGAAGAAGAAGCGGGGTGGTGGTGAAAAAAAAACACACACAACTAAAAAACACTTTTCGCGTGTCCTACATGCGACAGCAAATATACATTGCGCAATAATCTACGTCGTCATATCAAGTCTAAACTTATTTTCCAATGACGCCTGATCCGAAAAAATCGCAAGAACTGTTCCAGTGTCCATACTTCCAGGTCGTCGCGTGTCCTACATGCGACAGAAAATATATGTCGCGAGGTAGTCTACGTAGACATATAATGCTTAAACATGCAAGCGATGGGACGATGCAACTGTACGAATCTAAAATTCAACAGAGGAAAGCTCCCAAAAGAAAGAAAATTGAGTACGACAAAAGAAAACGAAGCGACGTTCTAGAAACTCATAAAACGACATCGGCAGACAGCAGCGATGGCTCGCCCTTCAACGATGCGAAGCATGTGGGCATTCCATCGGCAGGCCAACGCGGTCAGGGGATAGACGTGGACTCAAGTGGGTATCATAAAAGGAAAAACAAACACCATCGCGTGCACGTTAGCTCTAGTAATGCTTCTACTTCAGAATTTTCTGTTGAGGACAATAGTAGAACAAGCTCTTCTGGCGACGACACCGATTCACGAACATCATCCGCGACCGTCGAAGAAATAATGATACATATCCAGCAAGATATGCATGATGTTGTGACGATGTTTGGACTAGTTTTGCACAGTGCGTTTGATTTCGCGGAAGATGTACTGCAGGTAGAAAATTGTGGCGTAATTTTAGCGCGTTATACTAATGCAATAATTGAAATTCTTAACGAAGGTGTCAAAAATCATGGCGAGACGAGCCAACAATCATTATCATTGAGTGAGGGTCTTGTTGGCGGAGACGAAGACTTTGCAGATGATTTAGACGATATGATGCCGTTCGCATTTTATGATGATCCGGTCATTGGTCCTAGAGGGGTAGCGACATCATTTACCATCGTAAACAACGACGCTAGTCAGTCTTCCCGCGCCAACGATAATCACAATAGCAGTCATAGCAACACAAACAACCACAATAGCAATAATAGCGGTAGCAACTGTTCTGGTGGCAACAGTTTTAACAACAGTATGATGAATAAAGAGCGCAGGAGGTCAAACCACGAACGCACTTTTTTACAGCTTTTTGATGGTCCTACTGGAGGCGAAAATCTGTTTGGAGAAATTGGTGATGACACCGTCAATAATATTCGAGGCGGACAGTGTTTCTCGATAGATGGTGGAGACGAAGATTACGGCTTAGATTTTTATGGTACATCTCCTGGTCGAAAAAATAGCTTAGTCAAACCCAATAGCTACGCCGGCATTGACTTAAACTCCCTAGAACAGTATGATCCTTCGAAAAAAAAGAAAAGGAGCAAATCTTTGACTATAGCTGATGGATCGACTGATGAATCGTCTGGAAGACCATACAGTGTAACTGGTAAATTTAGTAAAGCAAACCTAGGCAATAAATCAAAAGGGTCCAATATAAGCTCATCTGCTATGAACAAAAACAAAACTAAAAATGGCTCGTACATCAGTAGTACTAGCGGAAACGGAAAGAATGATACTGGTAATGGCGGATCTTATCATTTAAAAGATGGTGGCTCGTCAAATAACTCTCACGGTTCCTCAAATTCAGGGTGTAAGCCCATGTCAATACCGGGCAAAGCCGGGTCTGGTGTGAAGAATGACGAAAACGACAACAAGATTGGTATTTATTCGCCAGAAGCTAGGAGGGCAAGGATCGCCAGATTTATGGCAAAAAGAAAGCGTAGGATCTGGACCAAGCCAGTCAAATACGACGTTCGGAAAAACATTGCAGACTCGAGACTGCGCGTAAAAGGGCGCTTCGTGAAAAGGGAAGACGAGGAGCTCTTGAGGGAGCTGATGAACGTGACGTAAACGAAAGACATTAAAATACTTTCTTATAGCATTTTTCATCAATAATGTGATACAGATCGCATATTATTTTTTATACTTTATACGGTTCGTTGTGATGGATTTACCTAAAAGATTGCACAGGGACTGCCGATGTTAACACGTCGTAAAAAGTCAGCTACTTTTATGGTCCTACCATCCAAATTCACAGTACACTACTGCTACATCGTTACATTATACGTTTGCAAAATTTTTCCAGCTTCCCTACCCTCAACACTATGCAAACTGAGTGCGATTTGGCGCGATTCCCAATCAAAGATCACAGATGCAACATTGTTTACATGAACTAATGGAAACAAGCGCATACTATCCGGCTCACTCGAGTATGTAACTGTGTGCGTTAATGAACTCGATGTAACTTCGTGATATTTTCCGTACTTATATATGCCACCAACGTGCCGATCACCAGTCAAAAAAATAACTCTCGAACACTTTGAACGGCCCAAAAGCTTCAGCAATCGTATGCGCTCCAGAGGAAATCGGCTCCATGCCTCCCTAGAAAATTTGCAAGCGTGAAAAGAAGCGTCGTAGAGTGGATCGTAGAAATTGCAGTTCATGGATAGCCTTGTTAGTCATTTATTGGAGAAGCAAGCACACGCAATGAGCCCAGAATCAATATTTTGTTGTTCCTGAGAGATTGAAGGGGGCAAACGCAGTTCACTTACCAGGCAGTGGCCACCGAAAGAAATTGTAAGGAGCTTGCTATAACACATACGTTCGCTTTAACAGTCAGCAGTTTTGATTCTAGCCACTTCCATTGCTGGTCGCCCAGCATAGTCTTCGACGGGTCCGTTGAATTTGCATATCGCCCCGCAGAAGGGTAAGTCTTTGTGGGGTCACGCAATTCCCACTCGCTCTTGTAATACCTCAGGTCTAAAACGATTACATGGACCAGGCGATCGGGACCACCAAATAGCCAGCTCCCGTACAGGCCTTTTTGGCTGTATCGAGGATCGTTTTCCTTGATATCAAAAAATCTCTTAAACATACCAAGCGAAACTTCTTTGTACTTGAATTTGCCCCCACCATCGTTATAGCCGAAGTCATGGTCATCCCATATCGGTAAAATTGGGTGCTGCTTTCGAAAACCAATAAAACTAGGCTTTGAGTCGAGCTGCTTGTATGCATTTTGCAAATTTACGCATTTTTCATCTGGGCACGCTTCTTCCCAGACTCCCTTCTTTATGCTGTCACCATACACATTGTCTCCACCAAAAATAAAAAAATCTCCTGCCCCAACTGGACTGTGTAGAGTATCCCAGAATGGGTGCGGTAAATATTGCATGGCGCAAGATCCAAACGTTAGCTTGGCAAGCACGGTCGTTTTTGTAGGTAGTGGTAGGAATTTTTCCGAGTGCTGTTGCCCAACAAAATGGAAAGCTGATAGAATAACAACCAGTGACAAGAAGAGAAAGAGTGGAACAAACACGATCAATGAACGCAAAATGTATGACGGAGGAAACCAGCCAAATTTTATCTCCCTATCACCCGAAACGGCGTTGGCCAACGGTTCTCTGCTGGAATCATCTGCATCGGCGTTTAGCTTTACATCGCCTAACTCCACGGTAGCTTCCAACTTCTGAAAGTGTTGCTTCATGATGCGTAATTAAATTGAGGTTGAGCCGACGATAGTCCCTGATAGAACTCCTAAGACGTTAATAGGGGTGGGCGTCTCAATGACCAACACTCCTTCCCCTTGTTGTTGTTCTTCTTGTTATTATATAATAAAAAATAATATAATATGGTAGCACTAGTATCATATTTATTATTTATATTTATTATATTTAATATTATTAATTATATTATTATTATTTTCAAAATTATTTATTTATATTATTAAAATATATAATATATACAACACATTTTATATTGTAAATAATAATAATATAATATATTATTTATTATTAATAATAATATAAATTAAAATAAAAAAATTAAAAAATATTTATTATTATTATTATATTTTAAAATAATTTTATTTTAATTTGAAATTTATTAAAAATAAAAAAAATATTATTATTCTCCTCCTTTATCCTCCATAATATTTTATTATTTATTTTATTCTAATTCTTTATTTTTATTATTTGTTGTTTATTATTATTTTTTTAGAGTCTAATTTTTTTAATTAATTAATATCTTCTTTATCTTGCCTCCCTACCCTATAATATAGTAGACTTCCTCTAAATCATAGATTACATCATAGTATCGCAACAACACCTGGCTTCATTTACATTATGCATTCCCCTCACAACACACCACTTCCACACATGCATAATAAATGCGTTCGAACCACAGTTCAATATTACCATAACAGCGCATGAGTGTTCCACGCGCAGTTGCATTTGATTTGGATGGGTGCCTTTGGGAACCCGAGATGTATGAACTGTGGGGTGGGGGTGGAAGCCCTTTCGCGAAAAAAGACAATGGAGATCTAGTCGATAAAGCAGGCAACACCGTTATGCTTATTGGCGACGCAAGATCCATTTTGACGCAGTTAGCCACCGACGATAAATTCAAAAATACACATGTTGCGACAGCAAGTAGCTGTGATGAACCTGAATGGGCACATGAATGCTTAGGCAAAATTGAGTTGGGCCAAGGGCGTATTATGGGAAGCGTTTTTCGCTCCCACGAAATTTACAAGGCCACCTCAAAACAAGTACATTTAAAGAAGATCTGTTCAGAGGCAAATTGCAATCCAGAAGACGTCATATTTTTTGATAACCAAATGAACAACTGTAAAGCTGTGGTCAAGCTGGGAGTTACGACAGTCTTCACCGGTACCAGTGGCGTGACAACGCAAATATGGCAAGCAGCTTTACAGAAGTTCCCTGCACCCGGTTCCATATTGAAGTTGTAGAGGGGCACATAGGAACACTTTTGTGACATAATCCTCGCCGAATACACGCGCAGCGTTCTAATCTTACTACAGCAGAGCATGGAGTCATCATCATTTGTGTTGGTAATAATCATTGTATCAAGAAAGGTGCGAGAGTAGAAGAACGGGGATTAACAAAATAGTAACTTCGTGCTAGTAGTACATCAATTTGTTAGTATTCCATCCTTGATGTATAACAAAACATCTTCTTTTGTCGTGTAGTGTGCACTCGTATCATATGTGTAGAAAGTTTTGAGCTGTAATGACAATCTAATATTTAATACGGGGTATGAGTTGTTCAATTTGAGACCAGTTGATAAAGCAGGTGTAAGTTTCAGTGTCTTTAAAAAGATTTTAATTTGTTCCGAAAAATAATTTTTTTTTTACCACCAAGAAATAAAATAATTGTATTGTTGTGGAGGAGATAAAAATTTTCTTTAACTTGAGGTAAGATGAATAAATAATAATTAATAGTCAATTCCAAACTTGTTGTTGGTGGTGGTGTAGGTGGATTTTTTACACATCATCATCATCATTCATTATTTATTCTCACACATTTTACATTGTATTATATTATTCTCACAACAACAACAACAATAACAAATCCTTTTATTATTCGATCGTAATCGGGTCTTCTGTGGCGAATTATAAAGGAAGTGTTTGTGTTACATATAGGCATAGGTAGTGGTAGTAAAATAGTACAGCAGCACTCGGGCACTAATTTGTACCAAAAGAGAATTCGTTCTCTTCTTTCTTCCTGGCTTCTCGACGCCAATTTCTTACTTACTACTTACTACTACACCACCATGCTGTGTGATGGCTGTGTTGTTGTGTTTGTTTTTTTAAATATAATAATAACAATTGAAATTATTAAAATATAATATAATAAATACCATAATAATAATAATAAATGATGAGATGATGTGGTTGTTGTTTGGTATGCATGTCCATCCAAAATCAAGCCAACGCTACGCCTACGCCCAACAAACACCCTGCCTGACGAAACATACATTTACCTGAGGTGTCATTCTTCCAAGCAGAGCATAGGATTTCGACGGCATTATAACAGAAGCAATGTGGCGCCAAGGTGTACGAAGCATGGCCAGAATCTCCCTGCGCCATAACCGTGGTCAAAGCGGTAGGCGGTTTGCTGCCAGGAACGCCGCCTCTGGCAGACAGAACATGCTCAACTTTCCTGGCTGCCGTCGTCGCTTTTCTGCGTCAAGAATCTCAGTTGGTGAGACACGTAAATGTCTTTCTCACAAATTACTTGTGTCGGCAACTGCAGGGATGATTGGAGCAACAGCATTTTTGACAAATAATACCACTAGGGACGGCACATGGCCAACGGTGTTTGCGGAGGAGGCTGAACCAAGTTCGAGTACCCCGTCCCCTTCTAGCGAAGACAACAATAGTAACAAAGCTGAGAAATCGGCAGCGGATCAAGTAGAAATACCGAATACAATTGTGTCTATTTATCTGAACAGTGAGAGCAAAGAAATGCTGAAAGCTAGATTTCCGGGCATGTTTTCTAACGAAAGGTACGACCATCTTACCGTGCACTTCGACCCGAGTCAGTCTGATTTAAAATCTGTTTACAAACTTTTAGGAAATGAGTATTCCATACAGGCATTAGCCCTTGTATCAAACGAGTCGTCTCAAGTCCTATATTGCCAAATTAAACAGAAAGACTATGGCGGGAGGAACATCCATTCTAGTAATAAATACCCGCACGTTACGTTGACATTTTCCAATTCTACAGACGCAAATGCATCCAACCTTTTGCTACAACGTGCCGATGCGAGAGGTCTACTCGAAGTCGCCGCTGTGTCAAAGAAATTTTCATGGAATGGCGTTTTGCCTGTTTGGAAAGATGAGAAAGGAAAGCTCTATGCGGCTACAAAGGTTCGGGTTGAAAGTGTAAAGGGTGAAAGTAGCCCTTTACTTGTCGGTACTTTGTGTTCAAACCGTCATTGGAAGAAGATTGACATGGAGAGCAGCAATGGTGAGGCAGACACATATTATTGCGACAAGCCAACTTGTGGCTTCTGTGAGTTTATGAAAGGCGGACCATGTAGAGATGTCTTTATTCAATGGGAAATATGTGTTGACAAATGCAACGATGTAAGCTCAGATTTTGTCGACGAGTGCACAACACAAACCATTCAATTGAAGGACTGTATCGATAGTAATCAAGAATATTACGGTGTGTTAAATCAGCCCCCGCCTGAAGAGGAGAACAAAGACAGTGCGGCCGACGAAAGGAGTGAAAGGGAGACAACTCAATAAGCACGTCAGGAATTGTGTACTGAATATATATGCCCAAATGCTCAAAAAACGAAATATATGCATAACTATCTTATTTGCAATTTAGAGAAAAAGCTATACAAGCCTAGAGAGAGCTTTATAATAATTATAATTGTTTCTCTTTTTTGCACCAACAGGTTTTTTTTTTTTTAGTCCAGTATTCTCCAGCATTATAAATGTACGCGACAACTAAGAACAATAGTGTATAGAAACTATGATTCAGCTTTCTTCTTTTTCTTTTTCTTCTTTGCCTTTTTCTCTTTCTTGTGTTTTTTCTTCCTAGGCGATGAATGACCAACCTCCTCGCCGGCCATATCGACTTCTTTCCTCTTCTTCTTTCTCCGCTCGGTTGTTGCTGTCTTGGGAGCCGCAGTACCAAGAATCAAGCCAATGTCTTTCGAATTCATGCTGCTAATATCTTTGTTTTTCAATTCGCGCTTTCTAAAAACGTTCCTAAATAAAGTGCCTGATGTTGTTTTATTGTCATCGGCTACAGCGCCTGAGCCTTCTTTGCCTTTCTTCTTCTTCTTCTTCTTCTCTTTTTTCTTCTTATGTTTTCTCATTTTTTCAACTTCGTCACTCTTAGTAGCATTTAAACTTGCGAGAACATCTGAGAAATTCGAAGTCGTCCTCTGCCAACTTTTCAGGCCTGCAAAGGCATCTATTCGATCATTATTAGATCCTGTGTCCTCTGTGCCTAAGCCTAAGTTGGTAGAACGTTTCGTTATCTTTACATGGCTTTTAAGCCCATCTTGATTTTTCCCCAAACCTTCTCCTTTCCAACCCATTTTCTGCAACATCTTTAGGCCAAATTTAGACTTATCATTGGCCCAATGCTTATTTTGTGTATCAACCATGGCAGTAGGTTGAAATGTCTACTTCGTATACCACGCCAGTAATTCCTCTCGAACGGCAATAAGTGTTGGGTCTGCAGCAGAGCGGAACAGTCCTAGCATCAACCGCTTCGCGTATAACTACAACACTCCTCTGTTTTGTAGCAGGGGTGATGATGTGATCGATGTAGTAGTAGTATTAATAATAATAAGTAAAAAAAATAAAATTAATAATAAAATTGTGGCTCTTCGCTCCACCATTAATATGAGCTACCACTACTACTAATCCTAGTTCAAGCTTAAGCTACCATTTACTACAGCAGTACTTTCTCATTTGTTGCATAATAATTATATAGTGAGTATGACTTGGTAGTATACGGTAATGGGAATAGTAATGTATCAAAACTCATCACCTGCCACTATTGAAATTATAACTTTAACTTCATATAATATATTTATCACAGCAGGTTTTAGTTTTTGTTTTTTTTATTAATTTTTATTTTGTTGTGTTGTTGTTATTGTATTATTATTATTATTTTATTTATTATCATCAATTATTATTGAAATTATTCTTATTTATTCTATTTTTATTCTTTCTTCTCCTGTAATAATACTTAATCATCTTCTACTAATAATAATAACTAAAGAAGAAGATTGATGAACATTGAACACACATTAACATGATGGCGGCATAGAACAAAGTAAAAGGTACCTGCTCCACAGTAGCTTCTTACGATTGCGTATGTCATCGAACGCCCAACCCGATTTCATTTTCATTTCACAATGACAACAACAAATTCTTTAGCGAAGCTGTTTGTCGTCGGCGGCAGTGGGTTTGTGGGGAGAGCGATCTGTAGAAGGGCGCTGAAGATGCCAAAAGAAGTTATTGGAACCATACACTCGTTTTCCAGGCGTGGGGTACCTGAAGCGGCATCAAACGGTGGGAATTCATGGATGGACAGCGAGCGTATGAAATGGTCCAAACTGTCCGAGAAGGATAAGCATAGCAAAACTATAAATCTTGAGACTGCAATACAGGAAAGCATAAAGAACGGGGAAAAGTTTGCGGTGCTTTGCTCTGTAGGTGCTCTTTTCGAAAACGAAAACTACAAGAAGTTTTTAGAAAAGCCAGAATATTTGTCACCTTTTGCAGGCAAAGATGAGCACCAAAATACATATGAAAGCCTGAACCGTGACGTCTGCGTGTCTGTAGTTAATACTATAGAAGCTTGTTTAGTAAAGGGTGGTAATGACAGTGTAAATGCCGATGCTAAGGTTCCATTTGTTTTCATTTCTGCATTTGCAAATCCACCGGGTGTTAGCAGGAAATATATTTCCACGAAGCGTGAGGCAGAAAATTACGTAGTGTCTAAAAGCAACTTTTTGGGGCCAATTATTCTTCGGCCTGGGTTTTTGTACGACGAAAGTCGTCCTGCGTCGATGGGTATTGCTTCTGCCTTAAAATTGGCCTCCTCAAGTTCACAGTTCATGCGGACATTTCTGAAACACTCACCGATGACTTCTACGCTCGACGAAACTAATAGCCTCCAGCACTTGCTGGAAGCCTACCCATTGCATGTTAGCGAGGTAGCAGATTGCATAATAAAACTTCTAGTGGATTCTACAGGTAGAGATAACCAGAGGCCACATGGGGAAACCGCGCTTGTGCTCGAGCCCAAAGACATTCGACGCATGTCTAAAAGACGCTAGGACCGATGAATAGAAAAATTTACTAGCTAGCAGTAAATTTTTCAAGTTAATCGGGTAATTTAAAATAATTTTAAGGTTTCTAAGACTCATTGGGTTTTTGCTTCCTCCTCATAACTGCTTGCATTGCAGCTGGGTTTTTTTTACTCATCAGCGACGAAATACCATTGCTACTTGCATCCTTTGATAATTCGACACCAGCTCGTGCTTTCAAAAAGCTTCGTTTCCGTAGGCAGCATTGGACATTGTTGGGACCAGGACATCTCCCGGTGATGAACTCCCCATCCTCACCACAATCGCGGTCGACATCTCCAGAGTTAATCTTGCACTCGCCTCGGCGACCATC
>LT658759.1:0-14912 GCA_900128575.1 Stramenopiles sp. TOSAG41-1
TGCATGCACATTCCTTCCATCGCTACTCAACAACTTATGTCTAAAAATTATTTCCGCGAGATGCATTCGTTTTTGCTACCGGTGGCATGGATTCCATCCTGTCCATTTGGTCTGGTTCAAACATGAAACAAGTTAAAGCAATAGATGTGAAGAATGCTCCCAGTGCCGAAGATGAAGGTGGCGATGATGGTAAGGTTCGAAGCTCGGTGTCCAGCTCAACCCAAATGTTGAACCCACCTTTTATAAACGATGTTGGGTATTCCAGAAATGGCAAAAACATTGCTGTAGCGTGCGGGGATTCTTCGATTATTGTGTACAGCAGTAAAGATGGTGTCTACAAAAAAAGATATAGTGGTGGGCATAGCTCAGGCGTTGCACAAGTTGTGTATACCAAGTCTGGGCGGTTAGTAAGTGCAGGAAACGATCGTATGATTTGTTGTTGGGGTGATTCGGAAGGTGAGCTGAAATTCGAACACCCTGTCCCCATAAACAAGTTGCTGATTCGCGATTCAAAAGATAAACGTGTTGGTGCCTTTCTGTACGTGGCGGACAACAGCAACAGCATAACGGTATATGGTGGTGCATGTTTCGTATGAGTTAGCCAGCCACACGCCTCTCTAAATGACATTTTTGAAATACTTCGACATAAACACAAACCTTAATGGGCTATCTATCCATCATAGCAAGAGTATCAAATAATATTCGAGTTACTGTAAGCAAAAAAAATAAATTAACAATGAATATATAATGCTAAACATTTGTCTTTGCTCAGGCCACTACATCCATGCCCATCATCACCTGGTCGTAATATTTCCCGTCAATCTGCACCGCGTTACGCACTCTTCCCTCACGCTCAAAACCGCGAGACAAATACAGACCTTGTGCTCCCGCGTTGTCTTCATGCACGAACAGCTCCAGCTTAGTGAGCACCGTATTAGCCGTTGCCCATGCGATCAGTCGATCGAGCATCGCTCCACCGACGCCTCGACCACGAAACTTCTTTGACACCGTTAGTCCGAAAGTGCCGCGGTGCCTCACTTTGGCGCGGGCGCTCGCTGTAATATTACACGCGGCCACAATTTCTTCCTCTTCGCCATCGTTGCCGTCGCCTCCTACGAAGCCCAGCAGAAACACGCAGTTGGGGCTGACTGCGCACTCTTGAAGGAAGTTCCGCTCCTTTTCCTCGGTCATGGTAAACTCCCCCGGCTCCATGAGCAGGTAAGGGTTGCGCTCAGCGTTGATGTGACGAACCCACTGAATAAGGCGCGCGGCGTCGTTGGGTGTCGCCTCACGGATACGCAGCTTTTCCCGCAAGGACTTGGGAGGCGGCGGATGTTGGTGTCGCCGCCGCCGGGCGCGAATGACGAGAGCAATGGCACCTGCCGCCATGGCGCCAACGCCAAGCATTTCTTTCGGTCGACGGCGGTGACAGAACGACGAGTTCGGTGGTGGATGAGGACCTAAAACTACACAAGAAACGGAAAGGGGTATGGTTTCTTTGTAACGGCGCAGGGAAAAAGGGAAAATACCACAGTACTTTGCGCAAGCCTCGCCGGTCCCACACGTTGCGAATGGGTTGTTGAATGGTATGGGTGGGTAGAGGAGTGTCTGGAGACCTGAAAAGAGGGTCGGTTCATAAAATTTGTTGAAGAAGAAGAAGAAGTGGTCGTAATAAAATTAAAAAAAAAAAAATAAAAAAAAAAAAATACGGTAGGTTTAGGTTGGCTACCGTGTTGTTGTAGTAGTAGCTGCTTCAAGGTTTTTCATTATTATTGAGACTGAATCTGAAATCTACGCTGAATATGAAAGTATTGTAAAGGCAAAACTCATAATTCTTCCATGATTGGCATTAGGCTATATACACTATGCTAGACCCCTGGTGGCGTAGTTATATGCTGAGGTACCCTCTGAGTAGTTGGCTACTAACAGTGACATTTGATCTTTTTTTACTCTCTACTATTCGCCCGTAGTATTTTTCACCAATAATAATATTAAATAAAATTAATAATATAATAAATAATAAAATTAAAATAATAATAAAAAAAAATAGCCCCCCAAATTTATTATAAAATATTTTTTTTTTTTTTTTATTATGTAGTATTATTTTATTATTGATGATGACAACTCGTTGCTCCTTTCCCCTTTACCACAATCGGCTATTCGGAACGACGCAGCTCTCAATTCGTTTACGGTTGCCTAGTTGGAGGCGTAGAACATGCTTGCATACCATTGCGTTACGCGATGCCTCTCCAAGCTGTCAGATTTTCATAAAGGCCCAAGGCTACGCCGGGCAATATCGACGGCAGCAAGCGCCACCCTAACTTCCATAGAGAAAGACTTAGAATCTCTCCAACGAGTAGTTAATATTTACCGGCAAAACCCCAGGCTACAAAATAGTGTTGAGCAGGTAGCGAACTTGATAGTGCGTGCTCCTGGCATCAAAGTCACTGGCATTGGAAAGAGTGGGTATGTTGGGCAACGAATGTCTGCTACTTTGGCGTCGATAGGAATACCATCGCAGTTTATTCACGGAACTGAATGGTATCACGGCGACTTGGGTTCAGTCCGGGAGAATGACTTGATTTTTGGGATCACACACTCTGGAAAGACTGCTGAGCTTGTCGATTTAGTTCCTCTTGTTAAAGATCGTGGAGCAAACTTTTGCTCGCTGATAGGGGTAGAAGATTCCCCGTTGGAAAAATTATCCGATTCTTGCATTCTTGCCCCCGTGACCAGTGAAATTCTTGGCAAGGTCCCTTCCCGAAGCATAGTTTCCCAGGAAGTGCTAATTAACGCCCTGGCATACAACGTGGTCCAGATGACAGGATTTAAAGAAGCTGGATTCGTGCGAAATCATCCCGGTGGAAGTATTGGGCAGCAAGGGAAATAATTTTTAGACATAAGTTGTTGAGTAGCGATGGAAGGAATGTGCATGCAGGTATTTCGTAAAATATCTATAAGACAAAGATTTTTTTTAATTTGTGTATGATATCATATATGATAACTTGAGTACCTAGATTTAAAGTATATACACGTGTACGTATTTCTTTTTATATTTCGAAATTTTAATCACCACCTGCATATGAAACTAAAAAGTTGAATATTCTCTCTTAATCACTATCCATCAATTTACCCAAGGACATTGCATACGCCATCATGTACTGATTTTCGTCGCAAACAGTCGTAAGATCAGCCTGGTGACTTGCAACAGCGCGCTTTATGCCCCTTAACGTCCGCATAAATTGTGGGGTTTGCACCGTGACAATGTTCCCGTTCAAAAGTGTATTAATCCAGATCAGATAAAATTCTAGGTGAGGTGTGCTTGCCAAAGCAACACTTATCAAGTCTAACAGCCGCTGCAAAAAACCTGTAGGGATTGACTTTGCGACAATTGGGATACTTTCAAGCGGGACAGCTTCAAATGCTTCTCGAACAATTGTCGAGTCATTTAGGTGCATACTGAGAATTAGTGCCTCGCCATATTTTTGCTTCTTGATAAACGACTGGACTCGCTGTGGTGTCGCTGCCTCTGTCAATGCAACGGGAGTAAAGGGCTGTTCGTTTAGTGAGTATACCATCAGACCTTCCGAGGTTGCAGCCGCCCAGGAATGCCCGGTTGGGGAAAAGCGCACGCTTTGAGAATGCATCTCAGCGTTTTTACGGCGTGTCATAGTGTATCGTTTAATCAAAGCTTTTTGCTCCACGGCGTATATGCATACGTTTGAATTCTTTCCAGAACCGATCAGAATGCATGTGCCGTCAGCAGAGTAGCATAACGATGTTGGGTTTTTCAGGTCTCTTCTGGCATCAATTGTGCCAGTCGGGGTTCCGTTTTCGACGTCCCACATGCATATATTACCGTCTAACGTCGTGGAGCACAATTCTTTAGCATCGGGGCGAAAAGCAACCGCCAGGACCTCCGATCGGTGGGGAAGTGTTTCTAGAGGCGTCGTATTTTTGTATGGCTCCCATATGCGTACACTCTGATCCCATGAGGAAGATGCGAGTATAGGTTGCAACGGACTAAATGCCAACGAACACACTGGCCCATTATGCCCCGTTAGAACATCCAATAGCTTTCCCGTCCGAAGAGACCACGTGTAAATTTCGTAAGGTTCCATAGCACCAGCACAAATAACTTCGCCGCCCCCATCGATGGCTAAGGACAACAACTGGCATGGCTCCGGTGGCCTCATGGTACGAAAGTTTCTATACCTTGCTAAATCAAATGCGCGCACGGTACCGTCCAGCGACGCTGTAATGACAGCATTTCCAGTTTCTCCACATGCAAACTCAACTGCCTTTATGGGTGCTTTATGCTCGCTAAAAGTCACGAAACAAAACCCACTACTGGTGTTCCATACTTTNACCTTTGCATCATCTCCACCCGTTGCAACCAGTTGGCCATCGGGACTGAAAGCGACGCAGTTGACGTTGTAGTAGTGACCTTGTTGTTTCAGGACATACGTTTCTGATTGCCACTCCCAAACTAGCAATTGCCCGAGATCCTTCGCCCCGAAAGCCAACCAATCAGATGTTGGGCTGATGGCCACCGTGTCGATTTTGTGTTGGGAAATACTAAGGGTGTAAATATTTGTAGCGCCTGGCATCTCATACAAGCCAAAAACGCCACTGGAAAATCCAACAAGCAAAAGACTTTTGTTTCTGACCATGTTAGCGCTAATGATCTTTGCGTGATCTTGCTGGATGTAGTGCTTCGCATCTAGCTTCCAACGCGTCAATACTTCAAAATTGTTTACATCTTCTCCCTCGTCTGTCTGTACCCCTTCACGTGTTGCTATTTCCTGGCTTTCCTCTACCCACTCGAACACCGCTCCGTCCCTGGCGACGGAAGTTACACCTCGACCCGATGACGTGAAAAAGCAAGCGACTATCTGCTCACGGTGACCGGCTAGTGTTGTCGAAAACAACTTGTCGCTCTCCCCAGCCAAGCCAGTACGGTCCGTCGTTCGCTTCCGTTTCTTCGTTGGAGGGCGTATCATATAAATTCTGACGCTCAAATCTGTGGATCCTGTGACGAGACGGGTCGAATCTGGGGACCAGTTCAGAGATAACACATCGTCGTGGTGGCCTGTAAATGTCTGGTGCAAAACATACGGAGCAAAAACACGATTCTTACCAGGCGTGAACCACACTTGTACCTTTTTGCCAATCGTGACTGCAAAATATTTACCGTCCGGCGAAAACTCTACGGCCCTCGGCGTGCTTTTAAAGTTAAATCTATACAAAACCGTACGGTGTGCAAAATCTACGCACAAGGAGTGTCCATCCTCATCAATTGTCAGCAGAAGGCGGCCATCGGGTGTCATTGCCATTCGCTTGATCAATGCGCGAGCCTCGAACGGAAGCGTCACGGAAGTGTGCTTCACGATGTCGAACACTGTCACCCGGCTACCGACGGCGGACAGTACCTCATCTCCAGACGGTGTGAACAAGACATTCGCGCACCGGTATACGGTACCGCAAAGGTTGGTGAATTTGTATCCGAACCTCATGCTTGCCTTCCCTGCACTCTGCGCGGCTCCTTAGGAACGCCTTGAGAGGGGTGGACGCTTGGGCATGCACGATTGGAATATGACGATCATCGATGGTTGTAAATGGCTGAGGACGATCGATCGACCACTTTTACCCTAATTCTAACCTTGATCCCTACACGAATAATAGTATAAATCCCGTAGACTTTCTTCTACAATCGGAATAGTATACGATTCCGCCCCCGTAAAAATTTAATTTCCGCAAAAGCTGTTGTAGGAAAGCTGAATTAGAACGACACAGCACGGGCTCGCCTTTGCCGAAAAGCCCAAATCGAGATCGCGTCGGCGAAATGTAATTTAAACAATACTTTCTTCTTCTTTCTATCTTCACATATCATCCATCATTGCATTTTTGAATAATGGATAAAGGTTATAATAGTCGTCTAACAACTACGAAATTAATATTAAAAAGATAATAGGAGAGAAGAAGGCACTACAGTATTATACAACTACGAAATTAATATATCAAAAAGATAGGAGAGAAGAAGGCACTATTCTAACTCTTTATCACTACTGCTACAACATTGGCCATCATTTTATATAATAATAATTTTTTTTTTTTTTATTAGCTACCTCTTCTCTCGCTCTGCGCTGCTGCATTTTTATTATAATTTATTTTATTTTATTATTATTATTATTTATATTATATTATATTACTATTTTTGAGATGGAATGCGGACACATCAGGATATTACGTGTACATAACCGGCTCACCAGTTTCTTCATTGCAAGATTGGAACCACTGAAGCCTTCAGCCGAGGAAATCGGAGTAAAAGTAGTGATAAAGATCGTGGACGTCATAATTTGTGAATGGAGCCACACACGCCGTTTTCTACGCCCGTTAAAAGCGCAGCCGCAGATGGCTTGAACCGCGCCTCGCTTGGATTGAATATCGCCACAAAATTTAAACTTAAGGCGGAAGCAGCCAAGCATCGTTTGGAACAAAAAAAGATGGACGAAATCATTGAAAACACTTCTGTATTAGTAGCTGTTAGGGTTCGTCCTCTAAACAAGAGGGAACTGCGTGCAAAAAGCAGTGTTAATGTTATTCCCAGCTCAAAAACCTCATTGAGCGTCTTGGGTGAAAATCAGTATGATGACACACGCAATTTTACCTTTGATTCAGTGTTGCCCGAAAGAAGCACCCAAAAAAAAGCTTATGATCTAACTGCGAAGCGAATCCTGATGAAAGCGCTAGATGGTTTCAACGGATGCATTTTTGCATATGGACAAACGGGTAGTGGAAAAACGTATACGATGCAAGGCTTGCCAGGTTTACCCGGCATAATTCCACGACTGAGTTCTGATTTATTCAAATACAAGGAGAAGAATAAGGCCTCGGTCAAATTTACCATTAAAGCATCTTATGTGGAAATTTACAATGAGCGTATAAGAGATTTGATCGGGAAAAATTCGAACGTGTCTCTGCGAGAAAATACACGTACTGGAGACGTACAGATGCTGAACTGTCAAGAAATATTACTAGAGACAGAAAAAGACGTTCAAAAGGTATTGACGAAGGGATGCGCTTTCTAGGGAACGAAAAGATAAAAGAGAAGCCCGCGAAGCTATTTCAAAAGCTGTAGAAAAAAGTAATGAACGAATTAAGGAAGTCAAAGCTCTTCATACCCGTATTCAAAAGTTGGAAACCCAGTTGGAAAAGGCTGTGAAACAAAATCGAAATTTATTAGATGAATTACATGAAACTAGCCGATTATATCATCAGACAAAAAGAAGAACGGAAGAAATACAAAGAGCGAATGATAAACATGCCAACCGTGATCTAGAATTAAGAAGAGCGATATCCACTAAATTAAATAGTCTGCACAACGCTGAGTCTAATTTATTGGCAGAGAGCGAACTGGCGAAAAGTAGTCGAACAAATATGTATCGAAATGTTCACCAAGCTGGGAAGTAGGTCAGTTCCAAAGTTGAGCCTTCGTTATGAGTATACAAATATGTGCATATAGTGTTTGTATTTATTTCTATAAATGAGGTGGGACTCGTATTTTATTATAATAAGAATTTAACGGTAATTTAAAATAATTTTAAAGGTTACTAAGACTCACAGCTGATCTACCAAATGAACCTAAAGAATACTTACTACACATCTTGCTTTTTGCTGTCGATAAAAACGGTTTGCCAGCGATATTGCGAAGAAATCTCATACTTTATCTTTTTTTTTTAATTTTAGCAAAAGTATATATTTAAAAAAAAAAAAAAAAAAAAATATTTAAAGAATTTTATCGGCTATCATCCAATCAATCTCATGAAATGTTTTCACAACATGGTTTGCATTTCATTACGTATAACTAAATAGAATATAAAACTGAAAACACTAGCTGCTAGACCAAATCCTTTACTTATTAATTTCGATGTTATATTAGTCCCGCATGCACGCCTAGCAGATATTTCATGTTTATCTAAGTACAAATAAAATTGTTCCGTGTTCTGAAATATTTCACCACCAACAGCAGGTGCCAGCCTAAAGTCATTAAGTAAGCGTTGCCTCAGTCTCTCCCAAACCATATTCGGTTTAGCAATTTTTTGTAAACTTCCATTTAAGCTGTGCAAGCTTGAAATACTAAGTATGAGTATTAACGTAAGGTTTAAAGGCTTTATTTGTTCTGTCCTTGGAAGTAGCAAAACGAGAAGTGGAAAAAACAAGAGAATTGTTTTAAAAACAAGCGTCTCACTTTTTGTATTGTTTTCTATAGTATTGACACGATGTGCAAAATCTTCAATACTTTCTTGTTCCTTTGCTAATTGATCCAAAATCTCATTTTTTGGCTTCTTCGATAGCAAAATAGTTTTGATATTGCTTAAATACGATTCACTTTTCTTGATCCATATTTTTAGTGATATTTCTTTCGTAAGAGCCTTCCATAACGCATAATACATAACATCCCAAACTGGATATAAAACACTGGCTCCGATGCCACAATATATGAATATGTCAGAGGTGTCCTTGCCAAATAATGGATCAAACACTTTTGTACCTAAAAGTGGTCGTATCAAGCCCAGTACCCAGAGAGGCTGCCAGAAAAAAATATTTCCGATCACTGAGCCTTTACAGTAACTTTTGCATCTTTTATTTATTTTTTCAGCAAGTATCTTATCACGTCGTAACATCTTCATATAGTAATGTTCTGTATCTACTTTAGTATCTACGAGAAAATTAACTACTACAAATATTAGGGAGATTATGGACATGCCAAGTCCTACATGAAGATTCCCGCCAGCCAAACCGACACAGAAACAACAAAAATGTGGGATACGCACCAAATCCAAAAGTACAAGCATGCATTTCATTTTCTTTGATGGCCTGAACTGTGAATATTTATAACAAAACTTAATCCAATATGGCAGTTGTTCAAAGGGTACGAGCTCGTTATCCGTGTTACTGCTGCTCTCCATTTCTGAGTGTTGTTCCCACGATGAGATTTTATCTTGAACTTTGTACATTATGATAATGAAATATTTATCTGCACACCACAGGACAAAATAAGATGATTCGATAGTCGCGGCTCCTCTCCACTAGGAGGAGTGTGCATTACCGATTTACCCGGATTTGCCAGTCAACATGTAGACAGAGGTAAAAAAGATAATATTGTAATAAATAGTAGTCTACTACTACTATTACTAGTACCACTAATACGAGAGGAAGGATGCTGCTATTTTAATTTTTTTTTAATTTGTTGTTAATCCTAAAAATCCATTGTTGTTGGGCGGCAGTTTATTATTGGTATTTAGTATTTTAATATGATGAAGTTGCTTGTACTATGTGATAGAAAAAAGCGTCAAGGAGGTGATCTATAAATTTACTCCACCCACTCCTCCACCTCTGGGACCAAATTCAACATACGATTGGTACTTATGCCTGGCTCTGGCAAAGCGCCGAGCACTTCGCAACATGCCGCCCCAGCAGCTCCCCCAACTTTTCCAATCAGTTTCATGTCATCTATTGTTTTAGGCATGCCCAAATGATGCACCTATACCAGTAGCATTGAGGTTAAGAATATTTTGAAGCGCGTTAGTAATTTGAAATTGTTGGTATTTGACACAGATAACTTACAGATGCGACTAATCCTCCAAAAAATGCGTCACCTGCTCCTGTAGCATCGATCTGATCGATGCCCTCGAACCCTTCTACCTCTGTTGAGACTAAACCTCCGTTGTCGCCGGCTATTGCAAGACCACAACCACGTTTGCCGTCTGTGACTGCAACAAATTTTGGAGTAGAAAAAGTCTCCAGGAGTTGCTCTGCTACACCGGATAGGCTCGAATCCAGTTCAATCCCAACTTCGTTTGGATCACACGTTACTCCATCGCTCTTTGCAACGGCAAGTAGCTCTTCCGCTGCTTCCAATGTTGGTTTCAAGACATTACAAGATTTAACACATTTCAGAAGCTCGGGCAGGTTTCCCAGTGCTGCGTCCCCTACAGCCACTGATGGTGGAACATCAACATCCAAGAAAGATGACGCCCCTACACGGTTCGCTATGTCGAGCATTTTCTGCACGCCAGATAGTGGCAATTGCGAGATTTCAGTCGTTGCAATTAAGCATTGATCTTCCATGGCGCTCAGAAAATGTTTTTCGAATATGGAATCAGTGATTTCGCCTGTTGAGGCAGGAGCCATAATTATAGCACGCTCGCCGTCCTTATCCAAAAGAATATGCGATACCGAAGTTGCAAAGTCACTCCCGTACTTGATATGCTCAATTGATACATTAATATCCGTTAGCTTTTCCCGTATCGTGTTTCCTAATTCATCGTCACCTTGTAGTGCCAATAAACCTGTTGGTGCCCCCAACGCTGCAGCCCAGCTTAAATGATTCAAAGTCACGCCTCCAACTACAGTTCCTTCCACAACTTTCGTCGGATTTTGGAAGTACCCCTTCGTGCCTGCAACAGGCATTGCTCGAACGCGGAAGAAAACGTCCACGACATTGGAGCCGCAACCTAGAATCGTCGCCTTTCTTGCTGCGGCCATGATATCTTTCTAATAAACTCGCTGCGAAATCGCCAATATGTTGGTTGGTGTACGAGTACAAGGTTGCAAGCCTCGACTGTGCGCAGACGCTTTCTCCGCCGATCTTTAATTCAACATCCTTTCGCCTCATCACATACACACATAACAACAACATAATATCTTTTTTTTTTTTTCCTCTCTCTCTTTTACTTTATTAGACGACTATTATTATTTAAATTATTATTATTATAATAGCTATTATTATTATGCTTTTTTCTTCTTCTGATTCTTTCTATGACTGAATGACGGCTTTTACTTAGACTTACTTGCTAGCTTCAAGCTATGTAGCTATCTTCTTCTTTGTCGATATTTTTTTTTATAACCGTAGCCTAATAATAAAAAATGTGCGAGAGGGACTAGAGTATTTTTTGCCACCCTATACCTACACTACGAGTAGAGTAGAGTGCTCAACAAATTAAAATACATTTTTTGAGACAACACTGCTGCTATATAATTATCTAATACTACGTCTTCTTAGTCTGCCTTCTGGTGGAGTATTTCTTCTCCTTCCCTTCTTCTTTTTTAGTTATTGACGTTGGTTTTTTTTTTTTTTTTTGCAGGGGCGCATTATTAGACTAAATTATTCTTCTGGTTCCATCAACTGTAAATCGATTTATACAAAATTAACATACAAAGCCTTATAGCATTTAAGCAGGAAAAATAAAGTTGTTGAGCAAGCATCGAATATGGTAATGGCATTCTTCGCTGCACATGCGATGGTTATGGTGGAGTCATATTAGTTTAAGTTATTTTAGTACAAGTTGAAATTGGGTAACGCCCAAACGCTCTTGATTCTTTTCTCTTCTTCATGGGCAACACAAGAATAATAAAACAACATTAACAAAGAGGATTGTAGTGACTTGAGGTAACTAGTTTATCCATAAGTATTTAAACTATCTGGTCGTTCAATATTACCTTCTCTGAACTAGGTTATACCTTTCTCTGAACTAGGTTCCTCGGACTAACAGAGACGTTGTTGCTCCAATGTAATTATTTTTTGTTCCATTACACGTTTTACATTCGCTTTGCCCTCGTATAGAACTATATTTCCCAACAGCACATTCCGAGCATAACATTGCATTTGTTCCACCAGTATTGCTATACTTGCCTGACGGACATCCAGCGCATGATTTCTCTTTGCAGATGCATGGGTATAGAAAACTACATTCCCATGTGTGTTGATAGATGTGTACGTCTTCTGCGTTTTATTTGTTTTTTAGGTTTTGGCCTTGGAGGAGGAGGACACTAATCCGCGCCCCGTAGGATTTTGCAACCAAGAAGAAAGAAGAGAAAAGAGAAAGAGAAAAAACGAAGCTTCGTTTTTTCTCTTTCTACCTCCTCTTCTTCTTAAGAAGAAGAGGAGGTATACTCAGGAATCCAATGTCCATCCAGATCACACCAAAAAAAAACCTTAAACTTTTTTNTNATATAGTAAAATCCAATGTTTGAAACAAAGGAATGCTTTTTTTTCAGCAGCAGAGTAATGCCGTGACTCGCATTTATAGTACANATAATAGTTTACTGTATTTAACATCTACTTTCCTAGGACAACTGGGTGGAGCTCTTCTACAAATTCCCAAAATGTCAAAAATGGAATTTCTTTTACCCTTTAATTTAAAAATATCCGCACGTCACATTTTTTTTTTGATTTTTTGGTGTGATCTGGATGGACATTGGATTCCTGAGTATATATGCTATGCTGCACCCCTGGTGGCGTATAGTAGTATGCTCAGGTACCCTGAGTAGAGGAGGTAGTATGTCCAAAAATTTGATTTTTTTTTTTTTCGTACTGTAGCACCAATAATCTTGCTGGACATTGAAGACCTGGCGTCGAGTTAGACTAATGAATATTTACTAGTGCTAGCTACTAGCTACTATTATTTAATTATGATGAGTAGTGTTTATGTTGCATAGGATAGACTAGACGTCGTGTCGTCTCGTAAATTTTAATAAATAAACCGTAATATTATCGGTGTATTTAAAAAAATATAAAAATTCGTACTATTTGTTAAAAAAATAAAAGAGGCTGCGATGGTGGAGTCATATTAGTTTAAGTTATTTTAGTACAACACACTAGCTAACACTATTTTATTATTGTTGTGGTGTGTGTGTGTAGTAGTAGTAGTAGTAGAAGTAGAAGAAGACGAATTTCTCGGTCCAACCATCCGAAGTGATTGAAAGGATACGCATGCTACGTCTATATTACAACGGAATGTTGGACGCGCAACGCGCCGCAGGGCCGATTTGAGGAGTAGAGGGGCAATGGACAAAGAAAGGCAAGCAGTAATTGTCGGTGTGGGCCGATTTACGCAACGTAAAAATTTACGTTTGCAGGACTGCAAGACACCGCACGGAATGATGTGTGAGGCGGCAAGAATTGCAGCCCAAGACGCTGGTGTCGCTGACCCTAAAAAGCTGCTTCGAGATGTAATTGCTCTTGGGGCACCAGCAATGTTTCTGGAAATGAGATGGCGTGCATTGTTCGGGAAGAAACCCTACAAAAACTATACTCGGTCGGTTGCAAATGAAATAGGAGCAATGCCAGCGGACGAATTTTGTATTCGCTCTGAACATGGTGGAAATGGACCACAGTATCTTGTCAATACCTTTAGTGAGATGATCGCGAATGGCACCATGCCTCAGGGGCCAGTACTTGTTGGTGGTGCAGAAGTTAACAGTAGTTTTGATCGTGCTATACGGGCTGGCCGAAAAACTGACCTTGTTCGTTATGGTTGGGGCGACAATGAAGACACGAGTCAAATTAAGTCGCCAACCACTGTGAACAAGCATCCTAAACCCCAGGATAAAGATCCTCGTGAAAGGGGAATTATTGTTTCAGAGCTTTACCACATAGCAGGCACCAGTCATGGAAACGTTGCGTTGTATATATATCCATTGTTTGAGAATGCATATGCTCATAAACTAGGGCGGACGGCAAGAGAGCACCTGCCACATATATGTGAGCTATTTGCCAGGTTCAGTGCCATAGCCGCGTCCCAGCCACAGCACTCTTGGTACCCAACCGAACGAACACAAGACTTTTTGATGACGCCTACAAAGGAGAACCGTATCATCGGCTATCCATATCGAAAATGGTAAGTACGAATTTCAGTGCATTGAAATTTATTTTTGACTGCAAACGCTAACAATTACACAAATTGTTTCTCTCGTCTTTGTCAACACCTGTATAGGTTATGTGCTCGTGACGAAGTAGACATGTCCAGCTGCGCAATCATGATGTCGTGGGCTGAGGCGGAACGTAGAGGAATCAGCAGAGACAAGATGGTTTTTATACATGGCAGTGGCGATGGTTTTGATGCAAATGCAATATCCTTGCGTCTGAGTCATGAGAAAAGCTTGTCTATGCAAGTGGCATACAATGAAGCTTTTCGAAGTGCAGGATTAGGGGACATTCCAGAATCTTCGAAGGTTGCATTCTTTGACATCTATTCATGCTTTCCAATTGCAGTGGAGCAGGCTTGTGAATGTATTGGACTGGATACGAATAAGGACGACGTATCGCGAATGACACTTACTGGTGGCTTGCCATATCATGGTGGACCAGGTAGCAACTACAGTGGTCATGGATTGTGTGCGGTGGTTGAAAAATTGCGTACGGATGCATTTCGAGGTAAATTTGGGTGCGTCGGTGCCAACGGTGGGTGGTTGACTGAACATAGTGTTGGGATATATTCAACGATTCCACCACAAAAATGTTTTTCGCGGCGTGATTATGAATCTTATGGTGGTAACTATCAACTTCCGTTCGACAACTTTGTATATGCACCAAATGGTACAGGTAAAATTCTTACCTGGACTATTCGTTATCATAGCGATCGTAACGAAGCAGAAACCGCCGTGATACTTGGAGAGATGGTTGATGGCCCTGATGTTGGTAAGCGCTTCTTTGCGAACAGTAAACCGAGAGACCAAAGCCTTAGTAATTGGTTACTTGAAGGTGATCGAATCAGTGAGCTGGTATCTATACGTAGCGGAGACATTGCAAATTATAGAAGAACAGAAGTTCGGCAAGTCTACGCAGAGCTAATCAGTGGAGGTACTACTGCAAGATTGTGAAGCTAGATAAGATGTTGCGTAGTTATAATACGTACGAGTAGATGTATGTGCGTGATATGATAGCTTCTTGTAAATTATTCCTTTTTCGAGAACACATGTCAACGCGATATTACAAGACGCTGAAATTAAATGCAAAGTAACTTGAGTGTCATGTGTGCTTATAAAACCTTTATATAAATATTGATATAACTGTAATTTAAAATGATTTTAAGGTTACTAAGAGACCAGCTACTCTATCCAACGAA
>LT658760.1:0-14887 GCA_900128575.1 Stramenopiles sp. TOSAG41-1
ATAAAAATATTTTACTTCATCACCATATCAATTATTTGCCTATTTATTATCAGTCCTACTATCAGCTCGTATTTTGTTGTATTTTTCATTCAACTCTTCTATTATTACATATTTATTTAAAATGCTCCTAGCACTACTATACAGTATAGTACAAAAAATAATATTTTTGTTGTTGTTGTGCTTATAATAAGAAGAGAATAATCGGAAGAAGCTCCTCTTCTTTGTTCAACAATCACCCACACAGGAATACTGAAACTATTCGCATCGTCCCTGATATATTGGCAACAATTGCGCCACGGCCCCAGGAACGGGGACACAGCGAAATGAATGGCGAGGGAAGCATTTTGGAAAGTGTGTCTTTCCACTTCTTTTGCGATACATTAAAGTCGAAAGTGCTACGGGAGTGGTCACGCGTGGTGAAAGCGACAAAAAAGATAGCTTTACCACTTCTAGAAGAGGAGGTTATACAAAACAATATAGAATTGGATTTAAAGTACTCGCTCCGACAATCGGCAAAGTATCTACTTGATGATGTTGAGCTGAAAACAGGACAATTTTTTGATCTCATCTCTGAAAGGAATGATTTAGAGTTAAGCACGGACCTTTCTGGTACCGAAGGTAATATTTCCAAAGAAGAGCGAAAGGCTGAGGAAAGAAAGCGCATAGAAAGCCTTCTATCGGTCGGGCGAAAGCAAAAGCGCACGACATTAATAGACTTACGGAGGCACTTTAAAACAAAAGAATTCGTGCGCAGATGGAATTATATTCGTCGTAGAAAACATATTCGCGCGTGGAAACGGCATATTGATAATAAAATGAGTCTAGCAAATAAATTTTTTATTTTGAAATTTGCACCTAGAGTTTTGAAATTATGGAGGAAACATATTTTATACTACCAGACAACAAAGAAATCTCCCAAAAGAGGGGGTTATCTAGAAATATATTTAAAAAAAAAATCAAGCAATGACGTATCTGAATTATTGGATGATACACCATTGTCCAAGGGTAGTCTCAAGCGGGCGGGGAAGAAAGAGCTAACAAAATTGAATAATAAAAAGAAGAAGGAGATGATTGGCCGAAAATTCAAAAGGCGAAACGACATGTACCACCATAGTCATGGGAGCGAAGACGATAAGTTTCGCCAGCAAAAGCAAGCTACGAAGACTCATAGACAGACTCTAATGTGTAATCGGCGTAAGGTGGGAAAAGGGGATATTACGAACGCTAATACGACTTTGTCGCCACAGCCGCGTCAAATGACGATACCGATGCCAAGCAAGCACCCTTCGAGGGTTTGATGATCCAAGTGATGATTTTGCATCGATGACACGTGGCTGTGGAATGGGCCGGTAGACAAGCTTATTGCTATACATTGTTATCATTCCATTGAATCGCAGCAGTGGCTCTCGTATTCCATTTATGTATTTGAGTAATTGGCGGAAGGGGCTCATTCTCTTAATGAGTAATTTTTGTGCACAGCCGAAACCGCTTACATTGTACTATAACTACGGTTATGATATGATATCTATTTATAATAGTATATAATACAGGTTACTATTGTTGACTATTACTAAAGTGTTGTGTCATCTCTGTTTTTGCTGTGTTGTGTTGTTTTTTTCTTCTTCTTTTTTTCTGTTGTGTTTATAATAATAAAAAATAGTAGTGAATAAATTTGAAAATTAATAATTTATAATATGTCACATCAACATATACTACACAAATTTGATAGTTAAAAAAAAGCAACACTCCTATTTATTTATTATTTTTTGTGCTGCTTTGTTTATTTGGTTGTAGTTCGTTTGAAATCATTTTGTTGTTTTGTTGTACATTTTAATTTGTATGTACTAAACTACTGCTGTGGTAAATATATAATAAAATAGTAATAATAATACCGGTAGTAGTATTGTTGTTATAACAACATGTTCAACACAACACTTAGTTATCAAAACGCACTTCGAGCAACGCATAACTTGTATTACGCATTGCTCATCAAATTCTGATAAGAACAAGGCCTTGCTTGACTAGAATGTCGGCAAATTAAATGCTGCTAGAATCATAGAGCGCTCTCAGTTCTGAGAAATATTGAATACTACGATTTAAAGTTTTCGCAGTTATGATATCACCCTCAACGAGAAGAAAGAAAACCAGGAGACTGGCGAAAACTAAAGCTAAAAACGCTTTGCGAGAGCGGAGCTTTCAGCTTGGTGTAAGGCTGACAGACAATAACATACCACTTTACGATAGCCGGAAGGATCCTATGTGTCCGATACGCTTCAAGAAAAAAAGTAAGCGAGCGAAAATGACTGAAAAGGAAGAAGCGGAAGAAGCGAAAATTATTGATAAGTTGCTAGAAGACTCCCTGACGTTTATGGAACCCTCAACCCTGTCAGCAGCGTCCGTTGCGAGTAGCCGACTCAGCAAAACCACCAGAGTAAGCCACAGTAGCCAGGGGAGTAGGATTCACAAACAATCTAAAAGCAGCCGTAGTGGTGTAGGCATGTTACATACCAATAGTCGAAAAAGGAGGCCAAAAACTGCTCAAGCGACTCTGAGTTCTCCCTCTTTAAGTCGGGCGTCGGTCGCTTCAAACCGTTCGCGTCGTAGCAGCTCTATCGCAAGTGAAAGTCAAAATGGAGTTCAGTCTTTCGGCAATATAACATATCAAGACGGACCGATGCAAGATGAAGATCATGCCGAAGACGATGTGGAGCTTTTGAAGCATGTTTTGTATCGTGAGCAGGGCCTAGTGGATCTGCAGAATCTGTCAAAGGCTTTTCTTAAAATTCACCCAAGCGTAAACGCGAAGTCAACACAAATACTCGCCAAAATGATCGAAATTATTGAAAGCATGCGGACGGCATCTTTAATAATTGTCGAGGGAATCTGGTATTGGAGGCATAAGCGAATTGTAAGTCTTCTCAACCGACGCCGTTTACCAGCCCCAGGGGTACATAACAAACCGTATCCATTTGTCTATGATGGTGACAATTATTTGCTAAAAATGGCATTCGATACTGCTTTTCTTGATTCTTTGCCACCCCTTGTTGAGTGGCTTGGGGCAAGTTTTCGTCGCAATACATTTTTCATTAAAACGGAAGATACGCTTGATACTATAAATGCTACAAATATATTAGAAAATGGAGAATCTGTTGAAAGTGCGTCTCAGAATGCTCCATTGCCACCCGAAGCTCCGTACATAGATCGTTTAAGATGGGCGTCCTCAGTCATTCTTTCAGAAGAATCCATGCGGGGCCAGTATGTACAAAAAGCTAATGCCAATGCGATCTCCAATGCCACTGTTAAGGAAAGCAATGAGGATGTACACAATATAGCAAGGTTTCAAGAGCCAAGCAATGCGAACAACGCCGCACCAAAATCAGGGAAGCCACAGAAGGCCCTGAGCAGTGAAATTAAGAGCATGAAAGATGAAATAGAACGTAGACGGCGCCGTCGAGGCGAGAAAGCTGACTCCTTGTTTTACCAAGATAGTAGCGGTGGTCACAATCCAAGCGGGTCTCTTAGATTAATGAATATGTTGAAAAAAAATAAAGATTTGCGGCAACAATTAGAAGAATTGAAGTCCGAGTTGAACAAATTAAGTGTCGAAACAGAAGCATTAGAGGCTGAAGAAATGGAGGAAATGTCAAAAAATGCAAATGCAGCAGAGGAGAAAGAACAGTCAATTGCTGATTCAAGGACGGGTGCACCAGATACTTCGGGGCAATATTTTAAAAATTTCAGACGCAATTACTAGAGAAAGACAATGATCATGTTTACAAAAAATTCTGAACTAAGAAAAAAAAAGTATGGAAAATATAGAACTGATTGTTTTCATTGTATTGTTATGGAGGAGATTTTAAAATTTTCTTTTATAATTTTTAGGATTGTGTAATATTGATTAGTCTAGTATGTTACCCTTTAGGTTCATTTGATGGAATCGAATATGTTTGATATATATATATAGTGTAATCTAGCCCTGTGTTATTATCAAATAAGGTTTACTATCATATATATATGTGTGTGTGTGTGTGTGTGTAAATTACACTTCTCTATATACTCGTGAGTGTGTGACAATTTTTAGGTGGAGCTAAAATTGTTAAAAATGCATATCCCTACTATATAAATCTCATACATAAGATATGATACGTATATAGACTTTCAAATATAGAAACGGGAAATCCACAAACCCCGCTATACCAATAGTACCTTTTCTTCTTCATTTGGATTGCTTGCTGACGCCATTTTTATAAAGGAAATTTCATCCTTATCGATTACGCGGTGCTTCAAGCTTGTATCGCCACCGCTGTCTAGTGTAGACTCAGCTACGCTCATTTCGCTGGAATGCGATCCTATCCGATTGCTGATAGGCAACACGTCATTTGGAAAAAAGCTTTCATTACTACGGCTACGTAAGATTTCCGGGGATTTGACAATCTTGCTTTTCGATCGACCTTCTTGCGCCACGGGAAGCGAAGGATATTTACGCCTGGCATAGCTATATACCCCTACACCAGCCATCACGGTTATCATCCCAATAACATTGAAAGCAGTGACGTGGTTTCCGAAATGAAGAATAGACAGGAAGATCAATAGGCTTCTCTTGGCAGTGTTGGCCACAGCTTGGGTCACTGGGGATATTAAGCTCATTGTAAAATACGCCGTCACTGACTGAAGGTGATAAAAAACAGCGCATAGCAGCATAAGAGGCCACAGCCAAACAGACTCTTTATGAATCGAATGAGTTTCAATGCCGGTCGCAGAAATTTCAGAATGATGTTTAGAAACTGAAGTATGATGCCCAACGCTGAAAGCCCAGACCATCACAGGGATTTGCATCGTTGCCGCAGCAATACTTGTATAAAATTGCAAATGCACAGGTGTCATTGACGGCTCTCGAAGTAATTTCTTTGAGAAAACATTCTGTACGCAGTCTATACAATTATTTGTAATCGCAGCAGCAAATCCGATAAAGTCAAAAGACCACTCGGTCGCAGAACAAACTATCAAGCCCAGCATCACTGGGATAAGGGAGAGTGTAACCTCGTTGGATGTTTTTTCCCCAAGGATCATTCTAGCAAATAATACCGTAAACATTGGAGCACTGGCTTTAATGGTTTCTGTGAACGAAACTGCAACATGTGATAGCGAAACTAGGCCCAAAATAACAGTAGTCCCTCTCATAAACCCAACGTAAAACATGTTTTTCCAAAAACTGTGTGACTTATGTGGTGGTGGAGGCCTCACTGGCTTGGAGTTCGATGCTTCAACTTTTTTGTTGCCACGCAAAATTCCAGGGCCGTATACTTTCAATGCACCTAGCGTAGCAGTGGTCACCATTTGAATCACACCTAATACCTGCACGTTGCCCCCCATATACGTGAGTATGTATTTGTTGGAAAAAAGCGTCACCAGTGAACAAAAGTACCACGAGCCCATCCAGAAAGCAATTTGTGCAGTCTCGCTGAACGCGTCTACCTTTGTTTTGTCCATATTGCGCGCGGTACCTTGTCAATTGAAAACACAAATCGCTAGAGCCTTATTCGCCATGTACCGTGTCTAAGCTATCGAAGGTCTACGTTCAGGACCACGGCATGGTTGTGGCAGATTCCGTCCCCCCTTTGTTGGTACTTCTCCTCCCTCTGTTATTAATGATGATATTATTTTTTATTTTATTTAATTTTATTACTACTTATACTGTATTATTTTATTTATTTTTTTATTTATTATATTATTATTTTTTATTTTGTTGTTGTTGTTAGTTGTTGTTCTCGTTCTTTTGTTGTTTTTTTTTATCCTCCTTCCTTTTATATTATCATTAGAATCAACAATCATCATATCTATTTTTTATGGAGATGAGATTATTAAGATAATAGGATAGTATCTAGTAATAAGTCTACAGTAGTATTTCAAATTTTACAACAATATAATTTCAATAATAGTATAATATTACTACTGCTATCTATATGGACGACTATCATAATCATATTCGTAATAACAGTCAATCAAGACATCATCATCTCCTCCTCCCTACCTTAACCAGCTGCTTGTGCTGTGGAATGCAATTAGATTACTGGGGTGTATTCTAATTCATCGTCACCTATCACATAGAATTTGATTTTAAATAAGTAAGATATAGATATGATTGATGTGATGGCAATCGTAAAAAATGTATATTGTATAGCTTATAGTAGTGAATCATCACATAGCCGCCTAAATTATTTATATTGTAGCTTCCATTCATTTCATTCATTGTAATAATAGAGGATTCTGCCTTTTCCCCATCGTAAATAGTGAACTTGTCTATGTAGTAACTATCGATTTTGTGTACTGAAAATCGACTACTACACTACTTTAAATAATAGTTATTGTACTATAAGTAGCCCTACTACCACTGTATTATTGTTTATTTTATTATTGGTATTCCCTTCTTCTTCTTCTTCCTATGATGAATTAATTTAGATTATTATTTATGATGAGATGTGATATTAATATTAATATGTGTTGTTGTTGTGGATGATATGATTTACATTGATTATTATTTAAATTATTATTATAATAATTGAAGAAGGAGGAACGAAGAGGAGGACGACTCGTCGGACCTTCAGACGTGCAGCAACATCCACCCAACGTCGCACCGAATGCCAATCCCGAGAGGAACACTCACGTTTCACCCAAGGCAAACAGGAACGCTCGCACATTTTTCTAAAACCACACAAAACGATTCGCCATGCTGAAGCAAACCACAAACATGAAAGATAAGTTGATCACTTCCTATCTACGGGAACGCTCATTTTGTGCGGTCAAAAAGCGTTCGTTTGCGAGTAAGCCATACTTCAATAAGATCTTAGTGGCAAACAGGGGCGAAATTGCCATTAGGGTAATGAAAACCGCTAGGCGGTTGGGTATTAAAACCGTGGCAGTTTTCTCTGATGTAGATCGCCATGCTGATCACGTAGCCTACGCGGACGAAGCCTACTCCTTAGGCGGCACTACCTCGGCGGAGAGCTATCTTCAAATTCCAAAGATTATGGAAGCGATCAAGGCCACAGGTTCCGACGCGGTCCACCCAGGTTATGGCTTTCTTTCTGAAAACGCAGAGTTTTCAAAGTGCCTGCAAGACAACAATATTGAGTTTATAGGGCCGAACGAAAACGCCATTCAATCAATGGGGGATAAGATTGAATCCATGCGAATAGCGGAGCAGGCTGGTGTAAGTTGTGCCAAACGTTTTGATGGAGAAGTAGCCACTGCTGAGCATGCTCTAGAAATAGCTTCTGGAATAGGCTATCCCATTATCATGAAAGCATCCGCGGGAGGAGGTGGAAAAGGTATGCGAATCGCTTGGACAGAAGACGAATTGAAAGAAGGTTTCGACCTGGCGCGAACAGAGGCTGCTGCCTCTTTTGGTGATGACCGGATGTTGATACAGCAGTTTGTATGCCCATATGAGTCACGCCACATCGAGATACAGATCGTTGGTGATAAACATGGCAACTATGCAGCGTTTCCTGAGCGGGAATGCTCTATTCAAAGGCGCAACCAAAAAGTCCTTGAAGAGTCCCCGTCAACTTTATTGAGCCCAGAAACCCGCAAGAAAATGCAAGAGCAGGCCATACTGCTGTGCAAGTCCGTTGGGTATCACTCTGCTGGTACCGTAGAATTTATTGCAGACAACGAACAAAATTTTTATTTTTTGGAAATGAACACTCGACTTCAAGTAGAACATCCAGTGACCGAAATGGTAACTGGCGTCGATTTGGTGGAGCAAATGATTCGCGTGTCGGCAGGAGA
Organism: Stramenopiles sp. TOSAG41-1; assembly: GCA_900128575.1. Classification (NCBI taxonomy): domain Eukaryota; species Stramenopiles sp. TOSAG41-1. The sequence goes on from LT658760.1 coordinate 7,792, forward strand.
AACGCTGCCAAAAGAACTGCAAGGCCCTGTTGATTTTGAAGGTTGGTCGATGGAAGCACGTGTCTATGCTGAGTGCCCCTTTAGAAACTTTTTGCCTTCTATTGGTCACCTGGTTACATACCAAGAACCCAAAACAGTGCGCGTGGATAGTGGTGTGTCGTTGGGCGGAGAGATTAGTATGTTTTACGACCCAATGATATCGAAGGTAATCGCTGGCGGAAAAGACCGCCGCGAATCTATCAAGAATTTGACAGAAGCCCTTGATGCATATCAGATAGGCGACATTAGCCATAACATTCCATTCATTCAAGATGTGTGCAGAACTCCTCGGTACCTAGATGGAAATATTTGTACGGAATATATACAAGAAGAATATCCAGATGGTTTTCAAGGCGTTCAGCTTACTGCGGAAGAAATTCAACAAGTTGCATCGGCTGCAGAATACCTAGATAAGGCTAAGCGAGGTGTTGATGTTGTTGTGGAGGTTGAGAATGAAGTTATAAGTGATGTTCTTCCCGTTGAGCTGTTGTCGGCAAATCAAAATTTGTTCCAGATGAAAGTTGGCTCTGAAGTAGTATGGGTGCATTTGCTTGAAACCACAACGCTAGGCTACAAACTCGGTTTTCGTGGGGCAATTGTGGAAACTGTAGTGAGAACCCCTCGTGAACGCGAACTTAGCAAGTTTATGTTGCCAAAAAAGGTTGAGGATACCAGCATGTTTGTAGCATCGCCTATGCCTGGTGTCGTCGCGTCGCTAGCGGTAAAGCCTGGTGACAGAGTTGAAATCGGGCAGGAAATTGCAGTAATAGAAGCAATGAAAATGCACAACAGTATACGTGCCGAAAAGGCGGCAACAGTTGCTGAACTTGTGGTTGCAGCAGGTGACAGTATTGATGTAGACCAAAAATTAATTATTTATGCCAAGGAATAAGATATATATACATGATATCTTCTGAGATGGAATGTCAGGCGAGTAACTTGCGGGTAATGTGCATAAGTTTGATTCCCTTCGAATTCTAAAAAAAGAAAAAAAAAAGAGTTCAAATATATAAAAGACTGTACACACTTAGAAGGGTGTACAATACATATTATACTTATATATTTACATATTTGTTAAACGATTAAGTAAAACCCACGCTCCCTTTTCCAATAATTTAGTTGCAGTCCTCTATATACAACCGCATGCCACGAAAGGGTGTTTCTTTATTTGCTCGTTTGTTTGGATCTCATGTGGTCGCAACCAGAATCATTTTCATCGACAATTGAAGAACCAGCAATGAATCGCAAACATTGCAAATGTGAAAACAAGCACGATAATATTTGAAGGTACAAAATTATTAAGAGATAGTGATAAAGATAACAATGCCGATTGACTCAGGCTAGTCAATGCGCCGAACGTTGCAGCGATGCCAAAAACTTTGCCCATCTTTAGCCCAAATGTATCGATCAAATACGCCGAACATACCGAAAAAAAGCAACCTCTGAACACAGCAAAGCAAACAAAACTTGCTACTTGAACTTCTAAGGATGGTATTAAAACGAGCAAAGAATGCAAAAACTTGGAAAAATACACGGCCAAGAACCCATATTTTAGACCTTTCCAGTCGATCAGAAAACCAATAACTGGTGTTGACAGAATCCCAAATGGCAAAATGGCTCCAAAAATTATGCTGTATTCACCATCTTTTTGGCCTAACCATGTTAGGTGAGCATCAAGTGAGCCAATGTAATACGAGAAACGCAGTAGTCCGACGCAAAAAAAGATGGCAAAGACGATGAATTCTGTAGATCGAAGCTGCATGCTCAATGATTGTTTGGGCAGAACTTCTCTTTCTTCGGTTGCACCAGAGGTAGAATGTTGCGACACGTTCAAGACATCTTCGGAATTCTTTGTCTCAGATAGCTCAATTTCTACTAAGTCATCTTTGGTTGTATCTTCAGCAGCGCACAGCATTAAATTACCAGGAACACAGAAAAGCACAAGCAGAAATAGCACGACGCTGAAACATAGAAAGATCAGGAACCATGAAGAATACGCGATGCCCCCGGTTACGCTGGCATCAAGCCAAACGTATACTTGCCACATGATGGCACTGGCGTCATAACAGCCATTTACGATTGCGATAAAGAAGCCCTTGCGCTTTTCTTCTACGTTAGATGCCACTATTGTCACACATCCTAGAAGTACAAAGGGGGCTGCTGCTCCCATCAAAAAATATCCTATTGGAAACATATCCAATACGTTCGAAGACAACGAAAACAAAGTCGAGCCTACCATGTGAAGAGTTAAACCAGCTAAGACGGCCAGCTTGCTGCTCGTTTTGTCCATTATGTATCCACTTGGGAAACTCATAAACATTGAAGCAAATGTACCAAGTAAAAATACCGTATTCAAGCGTAGCTGTTGTTCTGAACACACGCCATTGTCTGAACCACCTGCAATTGTATGATTACTTTGCGGTATACAATGGTTTGAGTATACCCCTTGTTTCTGCAATATTGTAATAAGTGCACCCCAACCAAATACCACGCCACTGGCGCACAAATTAAGCATACATGCCAAGCAAACGACGGGATAGTTCGTCTTCGTCATCTCAAATTGAAAAATACAAACGAAGCTCTTCGTTTTAACTTATAGGATCGTGTTTGAAGATGAAAAAACGTTTCTGCGCATACGCAGTGCAATGTTTTTGTTGTAGTAGCCCAGTTACAGTGCTAACTACGTTATATCACATCAATTTATAATTATTCATCAATCACCACCACATGGCTTCTCACACCACCACTCCTCTTCTTCACTTCTCTTCTCTTTGTGTTGTTGTAGTGTAGTATTTTCACATCCATAGCCAATTTTTTAAATTCATTATTATTTATTATTAATAATAATAATATAATAATAATAATATAAATTATAATAATAAAAAAAAAAAAAGCAGCAGCAGCAGAATAAGAATTTCAAAAATATAATTATTCATATTTTATTAATCATTATTATTGTTATTATTAATTTATTATAGATGATAGGTTAAGGTGGTTATTTATGATACAGCAGAGTAGTATAAATTTTAGATAGACGACGGGATGGGTGTTCCCAATGTTGTTGTGGTATGTAGCAGTAAGTATATTGTTGTGTGTTGTTTGTTGAAATTATTCTTTGTTTTGCTGATCTGCAGCTTGAAGCTGTCTATGTACTGACAACGGCTTACCTTGCTTTCATCGCCGCCAAACATCCAAACATCCTCAGGAAGTTCAATGGAAGTATGAACAGGGTTATGTCACCAACCTTGCTTCTTTCATGCCTGCTTTGCTTTGCTGCTGCAAGTATATTGCTAACCAGCTTGTTTCTGCCCGCTGGAATAGAAGATGACGTAAATGTAAATGGTTTTCGCGGTTCTCGACAAAACCACGCCATGTTGAGCCGCATTAAGAGTAAGAAGTATTTTATTGCAGCTAATTTTTACAATAGTGAAAGTATTTTGTCCAGTTTTTTCATTGAGCTCATGCATCTTATAGATAGTCTTGGCTATGATCGTTGCTTCGTGTCTATCTGGGAGAATGGGAGCACAGACGGCACCAAAAATATGCTTCGTAACTTTGAAGAGCACCTTAATAAGTTGAAAGTGCAAAACCACATTGTAACGGAAAACGCCTCGTTAATTGAATTATGCCAGCAAGCTGGTGCTGACGAGTGCCTAACCCCGCATATGTTTGCACATGGTGTGCGTGATGCTACCGCAAGCACCCGAATTGCTATGATGGCGTTGTTTCGAAATAAGCCATTCGAACCTTTGCGACAGTTTTATACGGCGGTCCGAGAGGAAGCTCCAGGGATGGAATCAGGAGGTTCTACTGTCAGAGATTTTTTTGCCAGCGATGCAGCTTTAGACCAAACTAAAGTATTATTTTTTAACGATATATACTTTGCATACCAAGACATCATAAAACTGATAGATACGAACAAAATGGATTATGATTTGGCATGCGCTCTAGATTTTCAAAATTTTAAGCTCTACGATTTATGGGTCTTGAGAGACATTAATGGCTTAGTTGTGAATCCATGGTTTCCATTTTTCTGGGATACACCATCTTTCTTCAAAATTATATCAGGAGATCCGTTGCCAGTTTACAGTTGCTGGAATGGTGTTGTAGTTTTTGATGCATCGGTTTTAGGAAATAGAACCGGGCATATGATAAGATTTCGAAGTTGGAAAAATGGGGAAAAACGTTCACCATTTCCTGTCACAAACCGATTAAGCGAAGAAGATATCCGTACATACAATTCCAACACGTTTAATTTTCCCCACTGCACTGCTTCAGAATGCCAGCTTTTCTCCAAAGATTTGTGGGAGTCAGGCCATACAAAGATTTTCGTTAATCCTTCTGTCAGGGTAGATTACGACATCTCTCAACGATACTTACGGATTTTGTTTTCCCCGCTCATTAACTTTGCTTCTGGGTTAATTTGGATTTTTAAAGGCCAAAAGTATGTAGAAGAAATACGCAAATACACTGAGCTGCAACGTATTAGCAACACGAGGATTCCCCCCATTAACGTTCGTTGTGGTATAGACTATTATAAGGAAAACTGAAAGAACAAGACATGCTTAGTATCCGATATCGAATTACCACTAATAGATATATATTATTGTAGCAGCTGCTGCTAAAAAGCTGATGGTCGTCGATTGATGATGAAAAAAAGTAGTAGAGTTAGATAGAGTAGTATAATATAATAATGATGATGATGATGAAATTATATTATAATATAATTATTATATATATAATAATAATATAATAAATATAATATAATAGTTAATAAATAATAATAAGAAGAAGTATAATATAATATATAGTAAGAAGTAATAATAATAATAATAATAATAATATATAAATAATAAAATATATTATAACAACAACAACACAATAAGAAGAATGATGAGGGGTGGGAGAGGAGGAGGTGGAGGAGGAACTTTTTTAACTTGTTGTTGTTGTTGTTGCGTTGTTGTTGCGTATATTTATTTGGCAAAACAGCTACGCATGGGGTTAGACTGTCAATATGATGCCTGAATGCCTGACATTTACCATTTCAACGGCAAATTGGCGTGTCCATCACTGCGAATAAAACTTCAAAACCTTCGAACACACGCACATTTATGTGGAAGCCCCTTCAAAGTGATCTAACTGCCGCAAAAGATTTCGTTGAACAAGTAGAAAAGAACGGAGGTATTCCGCAGTGGGTTCAGCGCTTCGCTGGCCCGTTCAATGATAGGTCGGTGCGGGATGTCATCGACGAATTCTTGTCCAATCCTCGGCCGGTTGTGTGGCAAAGATGGTCGAGGACATACATGGATGATGGCTTAGGTACCATGGTGATTCCAAATTTATACTTTGAGGATGGAAAGCCTGCTTTGAAGTATTGCTTATTCTTATCGAGACCGGAAGAATCGCTCCGGATAGGACGGTCACACGTGTCGAAGGATGCAGAGTTGAGCGTGATGGAATCAAAGCACGTTGTAAACACACCTAATGTAAGCGAATGGAAACGGCAAAGGCGCCATATTACAGACGCATTTTTGCCGCATACGGTCATGTCTAAGTTTGTGATCAAGTTAACAAGAATGTCGCAGGAGATGTGCAACAACTGGCTTGCGGAGTTGCAGGCTGAGGCAGGGAGTCGGGAGAGTACAATAGATGTTAGAAGCTGGATGCACCACACTGCATTAGCAATGTTTATCAATTGTATGATGGGAGACGATCGGGCTTACAGCCAGCCATACGCCAAGCCTGAAGCAGCCGATCTGAATATGTTCGCGCGTTACGAAGATGACCTAGAGTTTGCAGATACTACGCCCATCAACAGTATCGCCCCTAGAAGCGTGTTCAACTTGGAAGGGGCACGAAGGGAGTTAAGCGCCAAGGAGGCGGAGCAGCGACTGCAAAAAATACTCAGTTTTCCCTTAAAATTGATAGCCCGCGGCGATGCACGGAAACGTAGTGGCAAAGAAATTGGCCCATTGCTCGAGAGGTTAATGGAATTGGAACAGGAAGATGTGAAACTAACGAACATGATCGCAACTTTGATTGCTGGCCACGACACAACAGCATATACAATGCAATATTGCCTGATGGAACTTGCACGAAATCCTAGAATACAGTCGAAAGCGCGAGCTGAAGTAAACGATATATATGATGAAATTGAACAAAGTGGTCGAAATATTGAGTTCTCTGACATTCCAAGGTTCACTTTTGTGACGAAATGCATATGCGAAACCTTGCGCATGTGGAACGTAGCCTCGACGGTGTTCCCTAGGGTGACAACATTCGACGATACGATTGTTGGTAGAGACGGTAGCGATGTAAAATTACCAAAAGGTACAAAGTTCTCGTTCTGGTATTATGGGCAACACCATTCCCAGACGCTTTGGGGTAAGGATGCTATGAAATATAACCCAGACCGAAAATGGCAGCCTGAGGAACTACAACAATCATCAGATCCAGATTCACCTCTGCAGGGCACTTCCGTAACACCATGTACAAATCGATTCCACCCTTTCTCTATTCCTACTCGTGATTGCATTGGAAAAAACTTTGCTTTGACCGAAATGCGAATACTCATTCCATATATCTTAAGAAACTTTCGCCTAGAAATACCGTTACACTCAGAGTTGAAGCATGTCAAACCAAGTGTGGATGATCCAATATACTGTAGTTGGGCTTACAATATATCTGGTCCCGTTCAACCACACGTTTTGAAATTAAAAGTGATACCGATACGGAATAGTACTCATACTTCAAAGTTGTAGGCAATGCGGGTTCAAGCATATATGAAATGCACTCAATGTATACATTCAGAAGTGGTAGAATTGTCAGAATATAGACATATATATATATAATATTGAATAATATTTACACGAATTACATTTTCTTAAACATTAGAGTCATTGCCATGCTTTACTCCTTCTTCCATGGCATTTTGAACACGGGGCTTGGCACTTTCAACAAGCTCATTGCCATGCTTTACTCCTTCTTCCATGGTATTTTGAACACGGGGCTTGGCACTGTCAACAAGCTCATTGCCATGCTTTACTCCTTCTTCCAT
>LT658761.1:0-14885 GCA_900128575.1 Stramenopiles sp. TOSAG41-1
AATAACACAACAAATAATAATACTGAAAAGATAATAATAAATATCATTATAAAATAAATAAATAAAGCTAAAAGAAATTTAATCATTATATTATCAAGTAAGAAGAAGAGAGAGTAAATAAATAATAAAAAATAATTATTTATTACCTACTAGCACTACTACTAACTACTATGTTGCTGGTCATATTAAACGACATACAATAATGATGGATTTGATGTCTATATATTATCTATCTATTACTATGGAAGAAGAAGAAGAACGCTGTTGGACTATTTGGATTTTTAGTTCATCGAGTGACAGCACGCAAACAAAATGAATAATATGTGAATGAAAATCCATTCTTATTCTTACTTACGTAAAGATGTGTGTGATGAAATAAAAGTATAGAGGAGTATAATACCGGAGAGCGTGTCCCTTTCAATTGCCAATCCTAAATATGCTGTTTCATCCTCCATCCGTACGACTTTAACACGGGCGAGCATTGCACTGCCATTGAATACCATCACAGCCGATGAAGATGCAAATACAATGATGGAAGGATCGATCGATCCAGAAGGCAATTAATAATGCTGTGGTCCCCTGTGAAAAATAACGAAGACGACTACAAGCCAAGTACGTAGTAAGAATAGAGTTTTCGTGTTTTAGTTGCTGTGATGCTATGCTATTGCAGGCGTAGAAGCGAATGCTAGGAGACTTTTGACGCCACTCCCATGATTCGAAATTGGCCTAGCACAAGACTAGGCATATGGTCCAAAGTACAGGATTTCGATTTCAAAAGGCGCAGACGACGTATTTGGTACTCTGCTAAGCATAGGAAACCATAGGCCTATTTATGCGATCCTGTAGCACATACCACATGATACGTAGTAGTAATAGTTACAATAAGGTCTGAAAAAGAAAAAAAGGTGGTTTTTTTGTTAGAAGGAGGAAGAAGGTGATTGATTAGTAGTGTTTACATTTGACATTTCCTATTACTATTTCTACTCTGATGGAACACAGCAATACTTATTGTAATTGAAAATTGACAAGAGCTTGTTGTGGTAGAGTGCTAAATAGTAGTAGCTAGTAGCTTGAAATAAACCAAAAACAATTGAGATGAATAGAAGTAGGATTCGGGTGTGACATTATTATTAATTATTTCTTTACTACTATCAATTATCCTTTTTTTTAGTATTTAAAATAATTACCCATCATAATAATAATGTATTACTGTATTATAATTAATGATAATCATAATATATTATAGTATGATTAATCAACTATTAATATCAATTTTATTCATCATATATTTTTATTAATTATTATCAAAGAATATAATAAGAAAAAAGAGAAGCTAAAAAATATATAAAAAAAAAAAAAAAAAAGCGCAGCAGCAAATAATAATATAATAATAATAGCAACAGCAACAAAAAATGCGACGATGGTTCTTGGCGTTCATGAAGAACCATCCGCAACTTCTATTATATACAAGCTGCCGGGAGCTTTTGTAGATACACATAGAGACGAAGATTCTCATTTCAATCATGGCGCAAGCTAAGACGTACGAACATGAAAATCTGAGAACGTATTTGAGTGACAAAACAGCACAAACACTGATTAGGCCGCACACAACAAAACCTGTGAAGGACCCAATATTAGAGCAGGAGTACTGGATGCACACACCCCAAAAGGGTACACGAAGTTTTCATAAGAAGCCACCATTGAAAAACAATGTATTCGGCAAGAAGGATCTCCGTCGCCTGGAACGGTTGGAGAATACTGTAGATCATGTTGAAGATACCATTGAAGGTTTACTTCAAAGCATGCATGTACAGTACTCCATTTTTGACGCTACTTCAACAGCAATTCAAAGGGAATTATTGCGGTTGAAGGGTAACAAAGAATAAAAGAGGGTGAACAAGTTGATATATCTTGTGTATATAAATTAGAGTCTGCGCTTTCGTAAAAATATTCTTATTGAATACCGTGGTTTCCAAAACACTTTTTATAATATATACTCGTTCGTACACTTTCTGTGTGGACACTTAAAAAAAATATTTTTTCGTGTTTTGTATTATACTTCCTAACGTATCATCATCTTCAGAAAGACACACTCGAGATCGCAGTCTTTCTGATTTTACAGCTTTTTGTAAATAAAGTCAATAAAGTCAATAAAAACTATAAAATATACTAAATTATATATTTTGACTTTTGTGATTCCATCGTTCAAAAAAATTCACAAAAATCACACCATCCTCTCTAGTGAAGTATTCAAGTCAAATATGGACTGCAAAAGCTTGTACTTGGTTTCGATTTACAAACATGGTGTGATGTTTTGCCAAATTAAAAGGTTAAAGTCTCGTTTTTTTCACCGTCACCATTACTTTTTTTACTTTCATGGTCACGCTTGTGCCTTCGCTTCCTAACCCCTTTCACATCCTTCTTTCCTTGGAATACACCATGCAGATCTTTCTCCGCCAGGTCCTTGTAATCTAACGTAATAGTACCATCATCATCATGGGAGAGCACCTTTATTGTATGATTTTTGTTATCATGGCCACGTATCCTAACAAAATTTTGCATGATAGTCTGCAAACTACTCTTATTCCTACGTTCGGTACTGCCACTAGTGTATCGGTATCCCACGAACCAAGACACGCACATTAAAAAGGCAATCGCAACCAAGACACAACGACGTCTCTGGTTAAGCACAGGCATTGCTGATGGCACATCTTTGCTGGTGTATATTTTTATATCCTTATTTGCGGCGGGGGCCTCTCTCTTCTCCTCACCGCCATCCGTTTCTTCGTCGTCCTCCTCTTCCTCGTAGTCCCACTTCGCAAACCTCAGCGTCATCGGTCTTGGTGCTGACTTAATTTTGGACAATAAGGCTTTGTAGCTTAAAAATTCAATAGATTCCTCCGAGACTGTCATCAGCGCGTCACCAATTTCGCATTCACCATGCGCTTCAACCGGTCCCATTTCTGCGCCGTTGACCATGTGAAAACTTTTGATGATAACAATACCAGATGACAACTGTTTAATCTTCAAACCTAACGCTTTGTTTTTGCACACAACAAGCATTTGCTTATGCACAGGGTCGGGCAACTTCACCCGCCTCTTCTTCACGCGTTTCATTTCAACTTACCTTTTGTGTTTGCTTACAGAAAGATGAACATGGTGTGTAGATTATATATGTCTCTTAAGGCTGTTGACTGTGTAGCTGGAAGTTGGGGTTGGGGCGTGGAAGTGACGGGAGACTGCATGAGCTGAAAATTGTATTATTATGTTGTGACAAATAAGGATATGTAGTGATGAGGATGTGTTATTAGCGTCCTTCCTCTCGTGTGGTGGTGTGTTGTGTTTTATACAGTATTTATTTTTTGATCCCTCTTCATCATGGTCAGTGATGAAGCTATAATAATTATCGTTGCTATTTAAAACAACTACTACACTACTCTCAGTACAACACTGCATTGTTGAGCTTTTCTTCTTCTTCATCGTATTGGTTTCTACAAGTACAGGACTGCGGCGTATTATTGAAACTATCATCTAACACCATCGGGAGGAGTATTGATACTAATTGTAATTGTTATTTTTTGGTATTGATGATATTTGATAATCATCTCATCAACATTATATTTGTTGGTCTTATCTCCCCTACCAAACAATAATAATAATAGTATAAAATATAGTAGTTTATAATAAAATAATAATGATTGTGATTTTAATAATTTTTTTTTATTAATAATAATATAAATAAAAAAAAAATAATTATGATGAAGAACTGTTCGCGCCAGGAAACTCAGTAAGGATAGACTATTATTGCATGCTCCATTGTGCATGCAACAAATGCTCGGATTCGTTAGTTTGTGACGAAATCAAATTGAAATATTAGATGGGCCAAGTAATCGCCGGGAGAGGTGGCGATGGCGCCTCTCGCGCAGGGGAGTTATCGGAAGGTACACAAATCGATGTGTTAGGAGAAGACAACGAGATGTGGTGGCCAGCTTGCGTTACAGGTGTGGACAAAAAAAAGAACGAGATCGTAGTGGAGGACGAGACTGGCTATGTCCAGAAAATAAAGTTAAATAAAAGAAAGCATCAAGAGAGACTAGCAGCATTAGGAACACATACTCGCAATGCTCGGGCTTATGCTACGTCGGAAGATACAGAGGTAAAACGCGGGGGCGATAGCAACTTTCAGGGGCGAAACTTCTATGCAGACGAGAGCGAAGAAATCAGCTCTTTTAATCAGAAAATGTTTGTCATCGGGAAACAATTTGATATACTGGACATTTATAGATCCAATCAAAGTGGAGAGGTGATTAAGAAGTGGAGACCGGCTAAGATTGTAGATGTTGAGCCTCCCAATATAACGGTTAAGTTTGACGGATGGGACGAAAAGCACAACATAACTCTAAACGCTGTAAAGCAAAGTTCAAGAATCAAACCGTTTAGGAAAAAAACTGTTCCCATGGTAAAAGCTAGGCAGGTTGACTGGGAATCGCAGGATTTCTATAAGGGACAACGAATTATGGCATTAGATAGATACCGCTCCAGTCGAACGAACCAGGTGAAGCAAAAGTGGCGCAAGGCTGAAATTTTGGATATGAAGACTGAAGCCAACGGTAAAACATATTTGGTGCACTACTCGAATTGGAGTTCAGAGTATGATCGTTGGATACTGCAAACAGAAGGAAGAATCATGTCACTAGAGAATTATGATGTGCTAATTGCATCAGAACAAAGAAAAACAAAACAAATTAGCAAAGACCTTAGGATTACCCAAGAAAAAAATATACGTAATGCGCGAAATGAAAATTCGAGAAGGCAAGTAAGGCAAGGAGAGGATATTTATGAAGATGTAAAGGATAGCTATGTTAAGCATGCTGTTAAAGGAAACCTTGAGGAGGTGGAAGAAGAGGATGAACGGGAAAATATTGGGCAAATAGGTTCTAAAATGAAATACGATGAAAACAATAGCGACAAAGAGAGTCAAAGTGGCCGCTCAAGGCCATCTTCAAGTAGGAAAATCATTCTTGCGGCTATGCCACGAAACGTGAACGATGGCCTGGTTGGTTTACACAATCTCGGAAACACGTGTTTCATGAACTCATGCTTGCAATGTCTTTTCAATACTGTACATATTGCAGGCTTCTTTTTGGATGGCCATTACAGGAGAGAATTAAATCCAAATAGCCCGACACGAGGGCAATTTGCAAAAGCTTTCGGGTCCCAAATTTTAGAATACTGGTCGGAACCAGACTCGCATGCGTCACACTCTCCGAAGGACTTGAAGAATGTTGTTTCGAGGTTTGTAAGTCGGTTCAGTGGTTTCGCTCAGCATGATGCGCAAGAGTTTTTACGCTACCTTCTTGATGGACTGCATGAGGATCTAAATAGGATACGCATGAAACCCAAATATCAAGAAATTGTCGACGATCCGAATGAATCTGAGTTGTCTCGGAGCGAGACGTGGTGGCAAAACTATTGCGAAAGAAACGATAGCTGTATTAAAGATATATTTTGTGGACAATTGCGTTCATACGTGACTTGCAAAAAGTGTAAATATCGATCATCTGCATACGACCCATTTTGGGACTTATCAATACCTTTGCTAAAAAAGAGAAAATGCACCCTGCAAGACTGTTTGAAGAAATTCACGCAACGTGAAGAATTGAAAGGGTCTGATGCGTACTACTGCACGAAGTGTAAAAAGCACCGCTCATCTACGAAAGTTATGTCTGTACAAAAGTGGCCTGTAATCCTCGTGATTCACATCAAACGTTTCCATAAGCAAAAGAAATTGAATACTCATGTGTCTATCCCTCGAGAAGCATTAGATCTTAAACAACTTGGATTGATATCTGAGAATGCTAGTGATGACACTGCCCCAATTTATGATTTGTATGGTGTATCCAACCACATGGGAAGCACTGAGGGTGGACATTACACTGCAGATTGCAAAAATGCAATATCGCGAGTTTGGTATAATTACGACGATAGCCATGTATCAGAAGGTTCTTTTGATGATTTGGATGGCCGAACAGCTTATCTATTATTTTACTGTAGACAAGATACCCAAGGCCGGGGACGGCTGATTTGATAGGGCAAGAGTTTGCTTCTCATGGCTCCAGGAAATGTAGTTGACTTATTTTTCTAAAAAATGGAACATGTGATATTTTCTAATCTACACGTTGTTCTTACGTACGAAGTAGATGTTTGAAAAGAAAGCTTATAGCGCATATGCATAAATTATTATTAAACAATGGGATAAAGTATCAAGAACCCTCTTTTTTCTATCGGACACATACACACGCCTGGATGCATATATACTAGATATATAACTTTACATGCAGATGTTCGTCCGTGTCCACAAAATCCGAAATCAAATTCTCGAAATTTATCCCTCTCTAATTCATTGTGCCACCAGTTGTTTCTGACCGGGTAGATCAAAATACAACTTAAATGCTCATCTAGCCCAAGACGATCATCGTTCTGGTACCAAAGATTTACAATAGTGAAGTTGACACAAAGTTTACCTGTTCGTCTGTGTCCCGAACAATTGAGTATCTACCATCACCCTGGGTCAAGGCGAAGGCGTCTTTTCAGTTACACTATATATAAAAAGCCGTAGGCTTCGCTCTATGCTGATTCATTGCTCCAATACTACGTTGAGATCAAAAAGCAGTAAAAACATTTGTTGAATATAGTGTCAGTGTATGTCCAAATAAGTTACATTGGCTGCCCAAAATTGAATCCACCCTGCTGCTGCTGTTGTCCCCCAAATGCAAATTGACCATTTTGGTCAATATCTGGCGCAGCATCTTCGTTGTCCTCATCCACAGCTCCGAAATATTTCTCCAAGATCTTCACAGCACGCTCATAAATATTATTATTTTCATGCTGCTGCAGGTTGTCAATTTTCTCAAGCCCATTTGCCTGCTCAACGGTTAGTGCATGAGGGTTTTCTCCACCGTTCTGGTCCTTCAAGTCCTCGCCTGTCTTCAAAATATTTTCAAGGCCCTCAAGAGCAACTGTAACAATTTTTGCATCTTGCACTTCAAGAAGTTCACAAAGTGGTGGCACACAACCTTGGCTAACTAAAAAGTTTATTTGCTCCGGTGTGCCCCCACTAGTTGCATTCGATATTGCCCACGCTGCTTCTTTCTTGATGTCGAACTCCGCTGAATTCAACAAATTAATCAATGGTGGGATCACATTGGCCTCAATCACTGATTTAATTTGTGTATCGTTGCCAGCTGTAATATTTGAAACTGTCCAACAGGCTTCTTTCCTTATGCCTTTTTTATTACTCGACAAAAGAGCTAATAGACACGGCAATGCCTGGCAATTGATGATTACTTGCGTTTGGAGGTCATCGCCAGTCACAATATTTCCCACTGTCCGAAGAGCTGGCGTTTGGACCGCTGGTGACGGATGCATCAACAATTCCACAAGTCGCATACAAACACCACTTTCGATAACAGATTGAATTTTTTCATTAGGGCCATCACTCAAGTATGACAATGCCCAGCAAGCGTCTGTCAAAACCTCATCATCTTGTTGGAACAATAGCTGTGCCAAAGTAGGCAAGGCATTCTTTACCAGATCAAACGGGGGTTGCGGTTTGCCACGGCAAAAGTTAGATAGCGTCCACGTAGCATTTCGTTGCATCGAAACCTTTGTTCCCGGCTGCAGTTGCTGCAACAAGTTTGGTAGAGCAGATGCTTGTAGCACCAAATTTCTGCAAGACGGCGAATCACCTGCAATATTTCCAAGTGCCCATACTGCTTGCTCCCTAACATCGTCATTGTTCGACAACAATAGTTGGACAAACTTTGGCACTGCACCATGCTCAATTACCACGTGCGTATGCTCACTGGTACCACTGGCAATATTCGTCAGAGCCCAAGCGGCCTCAAACTGCAAAGCTGGATTGCTACTATCCTCCAAAAACTGTACGAATCTTGGAACAACACCAGAGTTAATGACCTCGGCGATAGGAGGGTTTCGCTCGATGGAAAGCAATTTACGGAAATGTGTTGTTGACTCCAAACGTCTCCGAGGATCGTTTGACGTTACGCCCTGGACCATCTGAGGCAAGTTCTGCAGTTTCACAGCAACGCCTTGGTCCGTCATCGATGGTTGAGTATTGAAACCGTTGCTACCGTCTGAACCTGCCATGTTCCCGCCAAAAGCTGTTCCGCCTTGGTTCGCAGTATTACCACCACGTGCGATTCTGCGCCTTTGGTTCATCCGTTCCGCTTTCTTTTGTTTGCGTATATTTACAGTTGTTTCTTCTCGACGGCGACGTCCCTCGTCCAAGTCAACACCCTTCTTGTACACATTCTTGTGCCCATCTTTGTCACCACCGCCTGGACCTCCTCCTGCAAATGAAGCCATTAGGAAAGATTAATGCCAAAAAGTTACTAAAAAAAGTCTTTGACCTCTTAAACGTCGAAAGCTTGACTACCAGTCGTTGGTGCAGCGTTTGAATGAGCGCCATAAGTGCCTCGCTGTTGGCGCGGCGGTCTCTGTCACTAAGTATAGTTTTCTGTAGTATACTACTAGGGATCAGTGACTACGGGCATTTTTTCTTCGTCCTTAGTATTATCATACGGTATTATATTTTTGTTTATGAGCTATTATAATTAAATCATTTTTCCTCATGATAAACGATAGATCATGTTATTATATGAAGATAGAAGAAAGAGATATACCTTTATTAATATTATTATATACCAGCATGATGTGGTGAAGCGCACAGACCATACAAAAAATATGAAGGAATAAGAATGGTTGAAATAGTCGTCACGTCTATCGATCTGCGTGGCTTTTAGTTTTTGGTTCGCAGTAGTAGTAGCACTAGCCACTACGAGATGGACGACAATTCGACGACAACAACAACCAACTAAAAAGGCATCTCCTCCAACAACAACCAAAAAGTAAAGGAGAGCAAAAGGAGAAAAACATCTTTTCCTAGAAGACGACTAAAAAAAAAGCAAACCTTTTGAGCAGTAAAGCCTTGCTAGTACGTGATGAGAACATAACAACCAAATCATGCATGTCAATCCTGCATAATGAACCGTTTTATCCCCTTCTCTTATAAAAATCAATCCTGAAAGATCGATAGGGCTTATGGCCATCGAGAACCAAATCCTGGTAGAAGAAGAGTATCTAGCTAGCAAGTAGATGATTGAAGATAGCACACAGTTGTTGTTTCTTCATAAATTAGAGTTGGCAAGATTTGGATTGCTGAAAAGCTACAGGATTCAAATGAAGAAGCATTGATACTTCTCCTGACGCCTTTTTTGTTGTTTTATATTAGGGTTCTAATCTGTACTTTCTAACTACAATCCTTGGTGAAGTCGGAAAGGCTTTCCCTAGTACCACTCTCCATAAGTACCGCAGACACCTAGTGTCTTTTCTTTCTTGTGATTCAATGGATGCATCGAGTGGACTGCAGTGGACTTGTTTTCTTTTTTTTCTATCATGTATTAGTATTGCAAAAAAAGAGGAGAGTTGGGACAGTATGGAGAACTAGTTACTCATAGTCCTTCCTCAGCTAGCTCTACTTGACGAAACATGTCCTTTACTATGGTTGCTACTCCGAGTAGTAGTAAATACGTAAATACTAGCCCACGTAGCTATCTTCTAGAAGTAGGCACATCTCCTTCTTCTTCCATTCTTCCTTGCTGATGATAGCTAATACTACCAACATACTGTAGGATTTTAACTAGAAAAAAAAACTCTCAATTCTCACTGCTAGCGCTAGCTTACCCGACACAATCGGGCGGATTCGAGCTTGCACTTAATGCTATTCCTATGCTATACTTTATGTTTTAATAGTGTGTCGTTTTATTTTAATTCGGTGGCGATGCACATGTTTGACGGGAACGCTAGAATGCAGCGCTAGCTACTACTAATAATTATTGGATAATTTATATCAATACTTCCTAGCTATAGTAATCATAGCTTTTGTAAAAATATAATACTATTTATAATGGTGTTGTTTTATTACATCATAATTACAATAATACTAGCCAAAGTTACTACATTAACACTACAATAATATACGTAATAATTTATTTTATTATTATTGATGATGCTGATGAAATGTATCATGATTGATTGTAGTATATAATAGTAGTGTAGTATAAACTAAGAGGTGGCGGCGTATCTTTTCATATGGCGCCAGCTTTCAAACCATCATTCGCCCGCAGCAACCTACAGAGTACTCCCGCTTCGTGACAAACTTTACACAAATTCGCGGACAAAAAACATGGCAGATGCAGATGATGCCACAAGTGCTTTAATAGCACAAATGCTGGCTCAAGATTACGAACAGCAAGCTGCATGGGGTGGCGCTTATGATGATGACGACGACTATTTCGGTGGTTCTGGCGGCAGCAAGAAGCGAAAGAAAGGAAGAGGGAAAAAAAAAACTGCGCCCAAGCCCAAAAAACCAAAAAAAGAGAAGAAAGTGAAGAAAGTGAAACCAAAGAAAATTCACGACGATCCACGGCGAAAAACGGGAAGATGGTCTGAGGAGGAGGAGAAGTTATTCTTGGAAGCTCTGGAACTTTATGGTCGTGACTGGAACAAATGTGTTGAGCATATGAACCATTCGAGGGATAGGGGTGGGTTTACCTCGCATGCCCAAAAACATTTCATAAGGCTGTACCAGCAAGACAAGCCACTGCCATTAAAAGTACAAGAAACAGGAGAAGGTTATACATTGAGTGGGAAACCATTAGACCCAAATTCCGCTGCTGCCCGGGCGTATGGCTTGCAAGGTGCAGCTGGTAAAAAAATGTATCGTGAAGGTATTGCGGACTCCAGCGCCACTAAGAACACCGATAAACTTGATAACTCTAAGATCACCAGCGGGGATGCTGTTACCAATTCACAAAAAGTACTAAAAAAGTATATTACGTCTGGCGAGAATCCTCTGAAAGGTCTCATAAAGGTGCAAGGGCTCATTCCTGGGATTGATGCGTTGTCCATGTTGTACGATAAGGTTGAGCATAAAGCCACACTAAAGGAAGATGGAACTATTGTGTACAAAGAGCAACAGTTCGTATCTCCATCATCATGGGCAATATACGTCATTCATCTTAGTAACCCTTCGCGCAAAGCTGTAAATGGCTGGCACTGCGTATGCTACAACAACGAAAAGTTAAGTGACATTCAAGCGCGCTACATCGAAAAAATGCATGGTTCGCCGGGCAAAAAAATGACGGCAAGAGAAAAAAATGATTTATTGTTAGGTTTAATGAAAGCAGACGGGTCTGATCTTGGGCAAAAGACGGACGGTACACCGCGTTTTGTACGTATTCTTAGTGAGGAGCAGCGAGAAGCTATAGAAGCAGCGAAGAAGGCAGAAGCTGCTGCCAAAGCTGCAAAGCAGAAGGCAAAAGAAGAAGCTCGGATTAAGAAACTGGCGGAGAAAAGAGAAAGAGAGTTAGAGCGGAACAAAAAAAAACAAATAAGACTGGATAAAAAGCTCGCCAAAGAAGCAGCAGAAAGAATGAAAAGGGCTGCTATGTATGGCAACGATGGAAGGACTGAATATTCACGCCAAAGATCAAGAAGGAAAACTTCGTCTCGTTTTAAAGGCGACAGTGACACCACGCTGCAATTCGTCAATTGCCGCAACTACGACCATAAATCCAAAAAGCAACCCTTCACGGTTGACGTATCAATTGAAGCGACTTTGCTTATAGATTTGCACGCTCATTTAACGACGCGTGAAGTAATAGGCTATTTGGTCGGAACATGGGACGCAATACACAGTAAAATTATAGTTAAAGATGCTTATCCTGGCCGCAGTATTGCAGAGGACAGCGGTGCCTTTACTGAGGCAGAAATGGACCCAGTGGCGGAAGTTGAATTAAGGTCGAAAATAGCAGAAGCAGGACTAACAGTAGTAGGGTGGTACCATTCGCACCCAACGTTCAAACCAACGCCATCTATGGTTGATATTGCAAACCAATGTAATTACCAGCATTTGTTCCATGATACCGTTCATAATGTTGACCCCTTCATTGGCATGATTGTTGGTCCTTATGACACTCAAATGCCGTCCCCAGTGTCACGTATAACTTGGTACTATGCTGACTCACCAATGACAGAGCGTAATCCAATGAACTTGTCCGTCCGCTCTGTGAATACAGTGACGTTGTCCCTAGACAAAGTTCTATCGAAAATCGAAAAATTGATTAAAGAATACAAGGATTTTAATGCTCTTGTTGATTTTGATAAGATATGGCGCGTTGATACACGAACAGTAGATCAGAAAACAGCCCATAACAGTAAATCCAGCAGTAACAATATTTCGTTTTTGGACGTTCTGCTAATATCTCTTGAAGAGCGTGTTCGAAACGTTCAGGAGCAGCTGCGAAAAAAGGATGATTTTACAAGAGACTTTTTGAAGCGTGTCGAGCAAATGATTGAAGAACATTTACAGAAAAAAACGCGTTCCGCATAAAAACGGAAATTTAGAATACTTCATATGTATGTATCAATATGTACATGTTTTTACTGGAGATATTTTGGTAGTGATTCGGCCTACTACGATAATCGAAGATTACGCTCTGGAGTATTTTTTTTTTTACCTTACTGTACACACTTGTTCGATAGAGGACACAACTCACCACTTTCCCTAAATACTTGTATGTTAATGTTGTTTATTAAATATTTTTTTTCTTATATTTTATCGTTGCACCTATGCTTTTTTTATTCTTCTCGCCCTTTTTATTACTCCAATACCACCCGAGAGCTTCGATAATTATATAATAAATAATGTGCAGTAGTACTAATAATTAAAAAATAACTCAGTTGACGTTTACATTGTGTGTTGCTGTGATGAATAAAAAAAATATATTAATAATAATTAATGATCTCAGATCATCTATGACTTATTAAAAACGATCACATCTCTTTTTCGCACATTGCTGCACCCATAGATCTTTTGCGTTTCGATAAGCTATTTTACTCTGCGTGCAAAGAAGAAGAAAAATGTAATAATGTCGAAAACTGTTGAGTCTGTTTACAAGTTCCATGGTGATACCAACGTTCATGATAGTCCGAATATGGAAAGGGGGACTGAGGTAAATCGGATTCAGAAACCATCGAAGCTCCGTATCATTGCTTTCAAAATTTGCAAACCTGTACAGAACTTTGGTAAACATGTAAAACAGCAATTTCTCCTCGATCCGAGCGAATCCTGGAAACATCACAGTCTTGGCTTGCTGACACTGCCCAAACGTGGGACTACGCTAATTAAATCAAATGATGTTGCGCTGGCATTTTGCTGCCCATGTTTTCTGCACGGCATTAATGCTAGTGATATAATGACTGGCATTGAAGGAAAATATGAAAAAGACCAAGATTCAGGAAAATGGGTTGGTGCTAGATTTGTGTGTGCTCAAGCAATGATATGCTGTGGAGGGCCTTGCTAGCCCACAAACGTTGTAATAAGGTTCCCTTGGATTTTAATCTAGAAACCAACACGGTTTCGCCAAATTTTGCTTTTTTCAATTTTGATTCCATTTCTTCAAGTTGGTTCTGAAGTTTCACCGTTGATTGATAATTGGCTTTCTTGAGTGAATCAATCTCATTTCGTAATTCTCGCGCGTGACAATCTGATTTTTCAAGCTTATTTAGCAGTTGCTTTGTGCTCGTATTTAGCTTTTTCGTTTCCGCTTTTTCCAATTCGTACAGATAGTTCACATGCTTGTACTTCTTGTAAAATTTTTCTGTGCTCTTTTCATTGAAAACTTGGTCTTTGTTAGCATCTATGTGCTTGGTTTCCAAATCTTTGTAAGACGCCTTTAATCGTTGTATTTCTTTGCTATATTCTAGTGTCTGAGTATACGAGTTGTTCGCAATGCGTAGTCGACCCTCTCCAACTGTCCATATCTTGGGTCCGAATAACATAACGGACTACTAGGCACTTGGTGGTGGTGGCATTGATAGATAAAAAAGCAGTACGCAGTAAGTAAGCAATCCAAGTCTATCGGAAGAACGTCATATAGACATAGCCCTACGTAGCAATGCTGTGCCATGAAACCAGCAGATTCTGTTTCTGCGGTTCTCCCCGTAGTTGCACATAGGGCTATTCTTACCTTGCTTTGATTTCTTCTCTGTACCTCTCTTGTGGCTCCTGGCAATGCAGATTCCAAATGTGTCTTGTTGTACTTGTTGTTCTCTCCTGTGTTGTGCACTGTCAGCTAGTGCTAATGCTAGCTAGCTAGTTGCTAGTAATCTAAATCTTGGCGGTTGTTACCAATTATTAGAGCAAGCAATGAATTTGAAATTGTTACTATTAGACGACTGTTAGGTCCTACTTAGACTAAGAAATACTAGGTATTGAGTATGTATAAGTAGTAATACATTTATATTTAAGATGTCTTACTTGTATTTATTAGAGTTATTTAACAGACTACATAAATATTACATGGTATGCGTCATCACAGATATTTATATAACTTTACATATGGAATATAAATTGAAAATAAATACCATCGTTAAAAAGTATATATACATTAGGTCACCTTTTACACCTAATCAGCCGTGCTCAACAACATTGCTGTACCACGCTTGATCCAAAATGTAGAATCATAGTCACCAGCTTTTAAGTCAACTGCAACCATAAAACTAGGCCGTTCACGTGTACCAGTTCTTATTGGGTAGAGGTACACAGGACAACTGTACATACCTTTGGGGGCCTTCCGTTTTATTTCGGCGGGCTTGAAGTGAATTGCAGGCATGTCCGATACCAACTTCATTGGCAAAGCATCTGCAAGAGTCCCAGCTTCACGGTCCCATCGAGCACCTTCTATAAACATACCATAAAGGTAAGCACCATCCTTAGGGGGCTGTGTAATATTTTCTGG